>VMDO01028662.1:0-23615 GCA_007922755.1 Pedetes capensis
CTTTGTGTTTCACTAGTTCTTTTGAGGCGGCTTCCACTTTATCTTTCAATACCACTGGCTCCTCTTCATATGCAACTTCTTGGCATGGTTGGTCATCTACCAATTCTCTTTTGTATAATGACTCTGTGTATTCCTTCCATCTTCTTTTGATGTTTCCTGCATTGTTTAACATTTTCCCTGTAGAATCTTTCAGTACTGCCACTTGAGGCTTGAATTTTTTCTTCACTTTCTTAACCTTGAGCATGTTCTTCCCTTTCGGTTTTCTGCATCCAGCTTTTTGCACATGTCATTATAATATGTGTTTTTTCTTGTCTTGAGGTGCCTTTTGAAATTTTCTGTTTAGGTCCTTAACTTCATCGTGTCTTCCTTTTATTTTAGCTGCTCAATGTTCAAGGGCAAGTTCCAGCATCTCTTTTGACATGTAATTTGGTCTTATCTTTTTCTTCTTGTCATTTTAGTAACCTTTTGCTTTCTCTTGAATGGTATCTTTTATGTCATGCCACAACTTATCTGGTCTCCTATCATTTGTCTAATGCATTAAACATATTCTTGAGGTGGTCTCTGAACTCAAGTGGGATATACTCAAGGTTATACCTTGGCTTTCATACACTTGTTCTAATTTTCTTCAGCTTCGGTTTGAACTTGCATTTGAGAACTTGATAGTCTGATCCACAATCAGTATGTGGTCTTGTTTTGACATTTAACATAGAGCTTTTCCATAGTCTCTTTCCACATAGGTAGTCAATTTGATTCTTTTATGTTCCATCTGATGAAGTCCATGTGTATAGTTGCCGTTTATGTTGTTGAAAAAATATATTTGCAATGAAAAGGTTATTGGTCTGACAAAATTCTATAATGCGATCTCCAGCTTTGTTTCAGTCACCAAGACCATATTTTCTACTACTGAGCCTTCTTCTTTGTTTCCAACCTTTGCATTCCAGTCGCCAGTAATTTTCAGTATGTCCTTATTGCATGTTTGATCTATTTCAGATTGCAGGAGCTAGTAGAAATCTTCCCTTTCTTCATTTGTGGCCTTGGTGGTAGGTGCATAAATTTGAATAATAGTCATATTATCTGGCCCTCCTTATAGATGTATGGATATTATTCTATTACTGACAACATTGTATTTCAGGACAGATCTTGAGATGTCTTTTTTGATGATGAATGCAACCCCATTTCTCTTCAGTTTGTCATTCCCAGCATAGTAGACCATATGATTATCTGACTGAAAGTGGCCCATGCCAATCCATTTTAGCTCACTGATGCTTAGAATATCAATGTTTGTGCACTCTATTTCTCTTTTAATGATTTCTAATTTTCCTAGATTCATACGACATACATTCTATGTTTCAACTATTAATGGATATTTACAGTTGTTTCTCCTTATTTTGAGTCGTGCCACATCAGCAAATGTCTTGGGGCTCCATTTCCATTATCAAGGTAGACTCTAGTTTGAGGAGGCAACTCTTCCCCAGTAATCTTTTGAGTGCCTTCCAACCTGGGGGGGCTCATTTTCTGGCACTATATTTTACAGTGTTTCTTTGCTATCCATAGGATTTTCAATGGCTAGTTGTTTTGGGAGTGGTTTTCCCGGTGCCTACTCCCTAGTCTTTCTTAGTCTGGAAGCTCAGCTGAATCCTATCCAACATTGGTGACCCTGCTGGTATCTGAGATACTGGTGGCATAGTTTTCAGCCTTATCACCACAAGCCCCCACAGTGCGGCAAATTGACAGATGTTTTGGGGACACATATCTATAGAATGAGTTACCTGTTTGATCCATTTGGTCATTGAGTTCCTCTTCTGTTGAGGTTGCTCATCAGTGAATATTTACATGTGATATAAATATGCTTAAATTCCATACCCATTGAGAGAGGTCACATATCTCATCCTTTCACTTTCTTGCCATCAATTTTCTAATTGTTTTCCTTCCAAATTTTTGAAATGGAGCCAAAGCATTTCCACTGCCTATGAATCAATATAGATCTCCTCATTGGAACATCTTTTTCTCCAGGCAAAATGCAAAATCAAGTGCACTGTTCTAAATTCTACTTATTTGGAGGTGTTGTGTGAATTTCCTGGGGAGGTATAAAAGAAGTGTCTGTCTCTTCACTGGAACAGTGCCAAAAGCCCCAAAATTACTCATACAAGTTCCACTTGATAAGTAAAGTGAATTTAACACGAGTTATTTATAGAGCGGTAGATGACAGTGGATAGTTGCATTCACCTCTGGACAATTCCTCACCTATGAAGCTCATATTTTGTATGGCTCTAAGATTACAGCAGAATTGATAAAAATCTAAACTTAAAGTGCTATCTAGTATTAAAACAGTAGAGGTGACTACATAACTTGAGGCACATAAGAAAAAAAAAAGAGTCTGAGACAGTTATATGTTCCTGTGTGCTCTGTCCTTGCTCTTATTGGTGATTCTGTTGGTCTTAGCAAGTACTGTCTGACTGTGGGAAAGATGGATATTTTTTTAGCTACACTCTGGCATGTAAAACATCTAAATGACAGCTTCCTTCAAACTGGAGGTACTTTAGCTAGGATTCAGAGGACTAGCCTCACTATAGGAAGATTCCCCCCTCCATTGTCCTTCATAGTTATCCCTGAAGTGAGGTGTTTGTATTGCCAATCTCCATTCAAGTGTGAGAATATTTTTCAGAACCATCTGAATATTTTCATCTTCATTCAACCAGATAGTGAATTTCTCATAAACTGATTGGTGTAGTGCCAACCTGAGGACCAAGACTTTATCACATGTATCTTTGGTAGACAGTTAGGATCCAAACCATAGCAATGACAGAGGAACAAAGAGTTAAAAGTTAGAAGCCAATTATTTCTGGTGACCTTTACCCAGCAAGAGGGAGAGAGAAAAAAATTAATTACACAATAGCTGCACACTAAGTGTCAAGTGCCAAGTGTTGGGGCTGAGATTTAGCTCAATTGGTAGAGTGCTGCTCTGTGCTCTGAGGCCCTGGGTTTGATCCACAGCACTGCAAAAACAGAAGGCCCTGGTAGCCCACTCCCAAAATAATTTCCAAACAATCAGCTATTGAAAACCCAGGAATAAGTATATAGGGTCACTATGAGTCAGACTGACTCCATAGTACTTAACAACAACAAGTGCCAAGTACTATGTTGTTTATTCTAGTCAAGAAAACCTATGTAGAATAGTGCCTAAGACTAAAGTCACCATCTGATTAAATTTATGATAATTCAGTGCATTCCCACATTGTAGAGGCATCTAATTGGCCTTTCCTACCATACTAGCCATCACCTCATGGATCAGAGAACTACAGTAGAGATTCTGCCAATTGTTAAATAAGCATATTTCAAGTGTGCTTTCTGACTGTAGAAATTGCTATGGGAGCTATTAACAGACCAAAATCAACATTCATCACCTGACTTCCAGGAATCTCTCTATCTACTGGTGGACAAGAGTTGGGGTTTTGTCCCCCAAACTAGGCTTAGTTTTGAGCCAGGGTCCAACAATTCCCTCAAAGCATGGAGGTTTCTCTTTCCTCAATGCATGGTTGTTTTGATAGATATCCATAGACCCTTTGGGGAAGGTTAGGAAAAGGTGTTATAAGGTAATTTTTGGCAAAATAGGAAGAGAAACCCAGTCTTCCTTTCATTCAGGGGGATTTAAGTCTGCAATGTTGTCCAAGTCTGAGAACTTCAGGGACCAAGACTCTGTACTGAGGTGATTAAAGCTAGCTTTCTGTTCTGAATATTCAAATAAAGCATACCATTTTTAGGCTGCCCATATATTTCAGACCTAGGGTCACCATAATCAATAAACCAGTACTAATGATTATTGCCGTTCAAACTAGTTTGCCTCCCATTATGATAACTGTGTTTAGTTTATCTTTGGAAATTAAGACTTTCATCTTACCTCTTAGTACAACGAGTTGCATCATCTTACATTGAATACTGGTTGTTGTTGTTGTTGTTGTTGTTGTTGTTGTTGTTAGGTTCCATAGAGTCAGGTCTGACTCATAGCAACCTTATGTACAGCAGAATTGTTGTTATTGTTAGGTGCCATTGAGTTGGGTCTGACTTGTAACAGTCTTCATACAGTTTTCAGTGGCTGATTGTCTCAGGATTGCCTGGGGTGTAGATTGCCACATCTTTCTCCTGGTTTTTGCTGTGCTGGGAATCAAACACAGGACCTCAGAGACTGCAGAGTGACTCTCTACCAATTGAGCTAAACCCCAGCCCGTACAGCAGAATACTGGTAGTTTATTATAATAACAGCATTTCCTGGTATTACTTCTTGCTTTTGGAGAATGGCTATCACAGAGGCTTTCAAAGATGTTAGTGTTTTCCTCACCAGTGTACTTCTCAAAACCTTTATAAAGGAAGTGTGCTGTGGACTTCCCTTGGGGACATAATTAGAAGATGGACAAAGAGGTCATTTATAGTAAAGTCACTATGATATTCTAATTGTCCTAAATATTTGATAACTTTCTTTACAGAATACCAAGGTAATTCTGATGTCTCAATTTCAGTCAGCATAGAAAATCTTTGGTTCCAAATTTCAGTTATGTAATAAAACTCACAGAACAATTTCAAGCTGTTTTAGCTAAGAGATTAAGTAAAGAATTTCTGGTTAATTCCACCATACCAATAAATGTGCCCTCATATTACATTACTTCTAACTGATCCAAACCCTTTACAATCCATTACAATAAATATCCCTAGGTTTTAGTTAATGTGTATTGACAAAATTGTGCAATAAGTATAATGGTACTTTCTCCTTGGGCATGTTCTATGTCCAATGCCCTATATCTTAGTGTTGAGTTATATGTCAGGCATAATGAGAAAAGGAAGATTAGAGAAGTGGAAGTTAAGGTTTTCCTGAAAGGCAGCTCTTCTAGAAAGGTCATCAAGTTTCTTTAGGCAAGAAGGACTCCTCTTTAGGCAAGAGGAGTCTAATCTCTTTACACAGTGAGAATGAAGGGCTTCTATGGCAAATAGGGCACACTGTAACTTGGAGGTTCCAGGTCCTCAGATTCTCTGCAATGTGCCCAGATGTTGTCATTAGAATTATTATGGTTCTTACTTTTTAAAAAATCAATTGTGCAACTTGATATAAGAGAGTCTGTGGCTATGAATTCTACATACATTATAGTTTAGCTACCTTCAGGGTTAGATTTGGGTTTGTTTTCAGAAATCTGAAGGATTTCTTTTCAGAAAATGGATATTTTTCAGAAAAAATACAAAAGCCTTCTGATTCATTCCTAGATCTAGAGCTGGGAATTTAAAGCCTAAAACTCATAATTTTCTATTCTCAGGTTTCTTAGTGTACAAATGATCCTAAGTTAGGATGGTTTGACTTATGCTTTATCATCTTTATGATGGTGTGAAAATATACCCATAGAATTATTCTATTTTTCACATTTAGTACTCCACTGTATAAATTACATAAGATATTGAACACATTACTATAAAATAGGCTTTGTGTTAGATGATTTTGCCCACCTGTAGGGTGAAATATTCTGAGCATGTTTAAAGTATGGTAGGCTAAATACTGTATTTAGTAACTGTGTTGTTGTTGTTGTTAGGTGCTGTTGATTCATCTCTGACTCAGTGACCCTTGCAGGTTTAGGTGAATTAAATATATTTTTGACTTAATGATATTTTCAAATTATGATAAGCTTGTCAGATGTAACCTCATTGTAAACCCAGAAGCATCTGCACTCAGAGGCAGGAAACAAATGCTGCAGTTCTTCTACTCTTTATTTCCATTAAAAACCTGGTCTATATGTACTTGATGCCATATGACAAAAAGTGATCTTATTGCTCACTCCAATCAAAATCACATGACTAAGAGTGAGTCAGAAGTGAGTTCCTTCATAGAAAACCAGGGTACTATTGGGGGAAGGGAGGGAAGCAAAAGTATCCAGTTATCCTGTTCACTGTCAGTTTTTTTTTCTTTCCCAAATTGAATATAAAATGTACTGTTCCCATTATTTATAAGACTATTCCCTGAAAATAAAACTAGAAAGGAACAGAAGAAAATAAAACTAGAATGGAAGGATATAGTAGAAGAGAATATAGGGACACAAGGTGCTTGAAGAATTGGGAAAAGAGAGCACTGAGAAGGTGAAGTTGCTGAACAGCTAGGCTGGAAGTGAAGGCAGAGGCTCTGTCAACTGTGCAATGTTGTTTGGAGCTATACCTAATAACAAGCTAATTTCCTCCTAAACAGAATTGATTTTAAATATAGACAGAAACAATTTTTAACATTTAACAATATTTTAAGATTTGAAAGAGAAATTCAGTTAGGTCATACGTGCTTGAATAAGAACTTGTTCTTTCCTGAAATAGAAGTAGATTATCAAATTCTGGTATCATTTGTATAATGAATAATCATGTTACCATATTTTTCTTCATTGTTTTCACTCTAGTTTGGCTTTTATATTGGAATGGAGTCTCTGTTAATTTCTGGAAAGAATCACACTAAGCTTTCTGATTATTACATGTCATGGTCATTTCCAGGATATTGAAAGTTATGAAGTTATTTTCCCACTGGCAGTATCCTGATGAATATGATTCAAGACATATCTAGGATAGACTTCAAGGAGTTCTTATAACTCAAGAACTCAAGTTATACAGCTATAGGAGCATTCTGCAAAATCCCCCAGCATTGGCTAAGGCTGATCAACCTTCCTGCCACTCCCCAAACCTTGAGCAGTTGCAATAAAAGTTCAGAATAGAGCTTTCTCAATTATTGAGTCAACTTAGATTGGATGAGCTGGGTAACAGAAGCATCTGGCTTTAACTTCTGATTTTCTGAAGTTTTACCAGAGGGATTTTGATAATGATGTTGTTTAACCTCATTTTCATCTGTCAGTGTCAGCCTCTTCTGTGGGAGTCTTAAGTTTACCTTCTGTGACCTGTTGGTCATTAAAAAGAGCTAAAAATACAAAGAATACCTTTCTAGGTTTTAGTGCCAGTTAAGATCTTCAAGAAATAAACTCTAAACACTTGCTGTTAATTGCTCAAATTTCCATCTCTTTATCTGTCAGACTCACCAGATCAATTTAGTCCCATTGTACTGTTTATAAGGAGAAGCAGTTATAATACATTGCCATTCCAAATTGTCTTTGCAGCATAATGCCATAGTTCTATGTTGTGGAAAATGTGAAGGGATTTGAACATTACAAACCCAATGGGTTTGTATTTGATTTAGTATGCAATGGAACAGTAAGGTGTCATAACATACTATAATGATATAATTATATTAAATACAGTTTTACTTTTTCTGTGGATTGAGAAATTCCTCAGAGTTTAAAGAGACTGATATTTGTCCATCAACATCTATTCTCTTCTCCTTTTCTAGTAATGGGATTTTGCTGAACCATTGGCAATTAGCCTCTATTATATTTAAATGTGGCCATATAAATTAGTCCTTACAAAGATATATAATTTAAAGGGAAGGAAATTTCTTTCTTTTGGCCTCTTCTTTCATCCATCTTGCTACCTGGGATATAGACAGGTGGCGCGGTATCTCTGAATCTGCAGCTGTTTCAGGGATGTGAGAGAAGCAAACAACAACAACAAAACAAACAAACAAACAAAACAAAAACAAAAAAAGAAAAGAAAGAAAAATGGGAATTTCTTGGACAACTTGCAATACTATAGGAGAAAGAAACAAACTTCTATCATACTGAGATAGTTTGGACCTGAAATGCCCTCTATAGCCCTATGTGCTAAAGGCTTAGTCTATAGCTTGGTGATCTTGAGAGATACTGGAAACTTGAATAGATAGGGCCTAATGGACCATCTTCTGGTCACTGGGGCATTCCTTTGAAGGAAATAGTGAGACTCCCTGACCTTTTAGCTTCTTGGCCATGAGGTGAGGGTGTGGCTCTTACATGCACTCCCCACCATGATGTGCTGCCTTCCATAGAGGCTCAAGATCAAGGAGACCACCATTTTATACCATGGACTGAAAAATCCAAAACTATGAGTCAAAAGAAATTTTTTCTCCTTATAAGTTGACTTATCTCAGGTATTTGTTTATCATTATTATTATATTTGCCTGCGGCTATACCACTGTGGCATCAGATCCCATCAGATCTTGGAGGCTAAGCAGGGTCGGGCCTGGTTAGTACTTGGATGGGAGATCGCCTGGGAACACCAGGTGCTGTAGACTTGGGAGAAGGACTTGGTATCCTACTCCCCAAAACAATCATCCATTGAAAACCCTATGAATAGCAGAGAAGCACCAACAATGGTGTTTTGCCTGTTGTACGTAGGGTCGCTATGAGTTGGATACCAACTCGATGACACCTAACAATGATACAATTATTATATTTATTATTTTCTTTTTGTTTTTATTCTTTATCTCATGTATTTTTTACAGTAACAAAAAGCTAACATACATACCTGAGCCATTTTTCAATTTGGTTACAAGTAATAGCAGTGGAACCTATATCATAACTAATTAAAAATCTAGCTTTACACAAGTAAATAATTTTTATTTCGCTTGGAGTGTCCCCTGTGAGGACCAATGAAAACTATAAATAAAATAATTTTAGGACAAAGAAAATGGCCTCAGATGGAATTACCTCTTTCTATGTGCTATTTATGGCAAAAACAGCCACAGACATGATGAATGAATCTATAGTGCATAATTTCCTCATATACTCTTCCTTCAAGTTCTTCAGTCTTCTACCTTCATAATATTTGCTAGATCTATGTCTCCTTTTAATATTATTTATTCAATATTTTTTTAAAATTGTTTTTATATAATTTATTTAAATAGAAACTGATATGACTTGGAGTTGACAGCAGTTATAAAAATAAATATATTGAAAACACAAGACACACTAGCAAAGAGTTGAGAATTTCTTTTTGGTGCCATAAATTGAAAGATAATTGAAAGAGAAAAATCTTTGTATGTGATTAAATTTTATACAATGCTGCATGAAACTTAAAGCCATTCAGGATTATCTATCATTCACTTCAGAAAACTCTGCTCTTTGATTCTTTTTTCCATAAATAAGAGATAATAATGATAAGAAAAGTGTTGGGAGTAGTATAGAAGGATCAGCCATATTCCATCTTTAGTGAGTAGTATCATTTCACTCTGTTCTTATGTAATCCATCACTGTGCAAGTAGGTAGGAATATAGTCAACTACCTCAATGTGAGTATTCCTTGCTACTTGTTATATTTTCTCAATTTTTTTTTTGCTTTTGAACTAGATGTTAAATAATGTAAACATGAAACTTCAGCTAGTCAATGTGTGATCCTGAGAGTAAAATCATTTCATTGTGACATAAGGATGAAATGTCTGTCAGGAACAAACTGGTTAAGTTTGAATGAACATTTAACCTTGGACCTGTAAATAATAAGCATCATTAAAGAGCAAGATGAAAAGAGAGTAGATCATTTTACAAGCAAATAAGGGATTGTTTAATTTGAATGGTTTCTGATTACATAATGTTTTCTAAACCTTTGAGTAATTCTTGTTTGGAATTCACAAGGACACAAGGATGTTTTTCTGCTTTAACGGTGTGTAAATTTGCAGCCAAAGAGGAGAAGCATAAGTACACCTGTAAAAAGGAACACAGTGTGGGCAGATATTATAGGAGCTTCCCAGCAGGGCTTCTTTTATACACAGGGTTACCAAGGTAGGGTTAATAATTTCCATGGTGTAGATTTGTCATTAGCAGGAACTTTAGTATGTTAAGAGTTTGAACATCTATAGTACATATCATAAATGTTTTTGCTTGCAACTGAAAGTTTGGCGTTCACATAGAAATGTTTTTTTCTTGTTGTTGTTAGGTGCTGTCTAGTTGGGGTCCAACTCATAGTGACCCTATACACAACAGAGGAAACAGATGTCCTGCTTCTCTGCTATTCATAGGGTTTTCAAGGGCTGATTGTTTTTTGGGAATGGGTTGCCAGGTCATTGTCCCAATTTTTTTCCTATGTTTACCAAATAAGTGGTAGTTTCATTTGTTGCCTCTATTTAGCACTTGATATACATCCTCCATATGAGAAACTTAAGCTTTCTTCTCTGTTTTCATTCTATAATTCATCTATATTTGCAAAATAACATGATGCTTCCCTGCTTTATGATTAGACTTTTTGCCAGACAGTCGCATACTCACCATAACCAATTTCCTTTTGCTTCTGGATCACAGATAGACCTCATCACCCACCCTTCAGTGTTGCTGTGTAACCAAGCTCTGGACAAGGGAATGCTGAAGACATTATCCTCCTCTTTTGTGCTAGTCCACAAGGGCCAACTGAGTGATCTTCCCTGCTTTCTCTCTTCCTCTTTTGGTAAAGTGGGTTCAGAAAATAGAGTTGATGACTATGAGTTCCTAGGACATGGTGGGACTATAGAATATAAAGAGTCTATACCCAAATGACTTTGTGGAGCAAATCCTCATTTTCTTTCCATTCAATGGACTTCAAGTGAGCAAAAAGCAATCTAATATGGTGTTAATCCATGAGCATTTTGGAGTTTTCCCTAAACTAACACAATTTGATATGATAGAAATTATCAGGTGTCAGAGGATAACTTTAAATCTGAAGCAGAACTGGAGACTCTAATCCAGGAATAAATCTGAGAGATCTTCAGGTATCCCATCCAATACTCAACTATCTTTTTGCTACACACAGCAAGCAGGAAGGAGAGTAGTATCTTCTTCATCGTCTACCTCAAGACTTATAATCAACTTCTGTTTTTCAGCCTAAGACCTCAAGACTTTAGGAAAAAAGACAATTTTTAAAATAAAAGTAGTCTTACATCTATTGTACAAATGAAAAAAATTGAGACTTAGAGTTTAAATGATTGGTTCAAGGTCATAGATATACTTAATCATTACATCAAGACTCAGTTAAACTAGTGCCCAAGCTCATAGGGCAGGTGATTCATATTTATAGTTCAGTAGAAGCAGTTCTATGTTAAAGTACATGAGGAAAATTATGAGGTATAAAGTTCAAGGAACTATTTCTTGTCAGTAGGCAAGTGAATACCTATGATAGATTTAAAATGGTCTCCAATTTTTAGCTATTCCTCCACTGAAAAGTAAAACTCCTCTTCTTGAGTTGGGCTAACCCTTCATGAGTTGCTTCACTGCAGCAAGGGGCCTTCAAAGATTAGGTCATAAAAATCCTTGAAGCTTCCCTTAGGTTCTTTTGGAATCCTCTCTATGGCAGTTGTTTTTAGGTGCCCTCGAGTCAGGTTCCACTCATAGCGACCCTATATACATCAGATGAAACACTACCTGAGACCATGCCATACCCAACACTATTGTCAGTGTTTCTCTGTCATTCATAGGGTTTTTAATGGCTGATTGATTTTTGGGAGTGGACTGTTAGGTCCTTCACCCAAGCCTGCAGAACCTGGTATTTCCAGGTGGTCTCCCATCCAAGTACAAACCAGGCACAACCCTGCTGAGTTTCAGAGATCCAAAGAGATCCAATGCCAGGGAACTATGGCTGGGAGGTATATAGGAGTAGGTCTGCATTTAAGTAGTTTGATTACCCTGGTGGGCTTGTCTTCTGGAATGGTCATGTAGAACTCCAGTCAACTGTTTAGGTGAAGCCAGCTTTCTAACTGCTCTGCCAGTGTGTCAGAGAGATGAGGGAAGTCATTTTGGACTCCCCACGTCAGTTAATTTGGTCAGCTGAAAACCACAAATTGACCTTAGTTGATATTGTGTAGAGCAGAATTCACCAGTTGACCCTTGCTTGAACCACTGATCCAGGAAATCATGACACAGGATAAAAAATGGTGGTTGTTTTAAGCAGCTAAGTTTTGTTTTAATGGTTTCACAGTAGAAAAAGATAAATAGGACACCCAGGAACTGAAATATTCTCTACTGTGTGGTGTAGTAGTTATAAATATACAAAAGAACCAGTTTTATACGGTTTAACTAATAGGATGCATCTTCAACAAATTACTTAAATTTTATGTCTCAGTTCCAATTTGTAAAATTTGGATAAAAATAATACCTACCTTGTAGGATAACTATAATAGGCAACAATTAATTGAATATTTTGAAAAGAGCTAATAGAGATGATTTTGAATGTTCCCAAACAAAGAACCAAAATGATTAATGTCTGAGGTGATAGATATGCCCATTACTCTGATCTGATTGTCATGCATTGTATACATATATTGAGATATCACACTATACTTGTATAAATATGTACAATTACTATGTCATTTAAAAATACAAATATATTAAAAATAAAGATATAGAAATAGTACCTACCTTATACTAGGTACTAATATATTTTTAGAACATTGCCTGGTACAGTGAATAATACGTAATAATTAACTTTATTTTTTTGTTCACTATAGTTTCTTTCTTGCTGATTCTAAGATTTTGATTAATTCTAAAATAATGTTGTATTGGTTCTCAATTCATTTCTTTAGCCATTTATGTAGTTGCTTTGTCATCTTCTGTCTAGGCTCATATTTTATTGAATTCTTTCCCATATTTTGTTCTTCCATGGCTTGACATGCTTCTCAGGACTTAATCTTGGATATTTTCTTCTATTTAGGGTTCTTCATCTGTCTTTGTCTGCTTTCTTCTTTTTCTTGTCTTCTTCCTTCTCTCTCTAATATGTTTACCTGTCCTTTCTTGATTGGTTTTTACTCCCCCCTCCTGCCACCAGTTTGCTCATGTTTAATGTGGTCAGTTTTATCAGACAATTCTCAATATTTTAATTAATTAATTAACTTTTGAGACAGAGTCTTGCTATGAAGCCCAGGCTGGCCTCAACACTTGTGATCCTCCTCTCTGAGCCTCCTGACTACTGGGCTTACAGGTATATACCACCATACCCAGCTAAATATTTTGGTGTAAGGTGGTTGAATTCTTTATAGAAGCCTTAACATTTTACCTAAGACTAGTTTATCTTTGAAGATTGAGGACCGTGTTTATCCTCCTTTGTAAAGTTTGAATTATAGATAAGAACTGGAGCATTAGCAGCCTTCTTCACAGAAATTGAGTATCAAGTTCTTGTTAATATTTTGTGACTGTCCCACTACATTCTTCATAGGGTTCATATTATGTTGTCCAAAGCGTGTTGCATATTAAAGAGACATTGATTTCAGGTTTTAGATTATTTCTTTAGTTTGTAATTAAGCCCTGAACAATGATAAACTTTACCAATATTTTCTCCCTCTATTATGCTTCTAAGAGCCTCATGTAAATTTTATTGGCTTCTACTCTCAAGGCTTTTCCTTCTGCTTTCCCCCTGATTCCTACTTACCTTGTAATACATTTCTTTCTACATTGACAATATCAGTGAGAATTCTCAGAATTCAATGAATTTACTTTTTTCCTCAGTAACACTTGTTGGGATTTTGAAGCCATATTTAAAAGCCCTGGAATTTCCTGTTTTTCCTTGCAAGAGCTGTATCACTTTAAAATTGTTGCTTATTTAATTAGCATTTGGGAACATGAGACCCTGCAACTCAGTTTTGCGTTGCCATCTTTACAGAGGCTTTAAAAACTCTCTTTTGAATCGTATGATCAATCTGGAATTGGGTTAGAAGAAAACATTTCAGATAATAAGGTGATTGAAAATTTGACAGTTAAGAAACACTTTAAGTTGTAATTTAAGAAGGAACTGAGGATCTGTACTTACTGAATACTCAGAAACACAATGAGCAATTATTAATGGCTTTCTTTTAAAGTAGTAGTTTTATTGTGTGTGATACCAGAGAGGGGAGAAATCTCAGTGGGCTGTGGGTTAAAATCACAGATTTCAGATTGATACAGAGTCAAGAGCAAGCCTGCTTATTGACCATTGCTCCTGTGTTTTAACCTTCTTAAGAGCTCCTTTTCCTATGATGTCTGTGGAAGCCATTGCATTATTCTGACTCTTCCAAGGGAATTTTTTCAGATTGTCGTGTTATTATTCTGATCTCTCCCATACCCTGTCTCCTGTTATACTGTTGAATTATTAAAGCAAATATAAAAGCAAGTGTAATTATTTGTACTTTTGCTTCTCACATATTATGCTGGGGATAGTAAAAGTGTATCCACATTTTAAGAGATATTATCTATGTATTACTTTTTTGAAGTTGAATTGAATTATAGTAGTAATAGGTAGTATGACATTTGCTCAAAAGATGGCATTAATCAAATGAATGCTTGTATTACAATGCAACAGGCAGGCCAGTCAAAGAAAATGACAGAAGCAGGGTTGTTATTTGAGGAGCACAAGCCATTTTGGAGTGGTATTTAAATTTGAGAACATTGTGGAAGTATAATGACAACAGAGATGTCAGTATGCAACAGAACTTCCATATCCCTAACAACTGCATGCATTTATGATAAGTTTGAGACTCGTGGTGCTATGTGTGATGTGCACAAGGGAAGATCCCAGAGGCCTTGCGCAGCAACAAGTCCTGTTTCTTCTGCTATGGTAATGACTTTGAGTACCTTTTATAATTGCAGAAGTCAAACATGACTTGTGTTCATCTTTTGTCTTTATATTGAGTACTATAATTTTAATACAGTTTGTTCCCTTTTCTGGCATCTTGTTTATTTGATCTATGTTAGTGTACAATACAAGTTCTTAAACAGAGTAGATATTTGGCAATTTTGCCTGAACTAGAGAATATATTTTAAAAATATATTTACTCTTTAAAACACAGAATTAGTTTGCTTTACTACAGTTGTTCTACTAATAGAAATGAAGTTTATTGATAGCTTCACAATGAACCTAAAGTATATTTTATTTAATTAAAAAATCACCTGCATATATTCCCACTTCTCCAAAGTTTTTTTCTTTAAACATTTCACAAGATTCTTCAGTACAGGATACATAATATTGGGTAGCTAGCTTAGCCATTATCAGGTAATATAGAGAAAACAGGGATTGAAAATACTTCCTGTGTTTTGGCCATGCTTAATGAAGCCACGTGCATCTCTCAGGACACTGAAGGACATTTTCAAATAGGTCTTACACCCTATCCAAGCCATTGATCTATTTACAAAACAAAGACCCTGGGCCCAAGTCACACTATGTGCCTAGAGCTGAGTGCCCAGGACTGATGTCATGCTGTGTGTGACCTAGTTTGAATGAAGATAGAAGAAACATGCTCCTGCTCTCTTGTACCACTAGCTCTCGCTTTATTCTTCCACTCCCTTCTCTCTCTCTTCCTTTCTCTTTGCTCCTTGCTTTTCTCTTCTCTCCTGAGTAAGCACATGCACATCTCTCCCTTATCTTGGGTCTGCCATCTTCTCTGTCTTCCCAAGGTAAGTTTCCTTCTAAAAGACTGTTGGGGAGTTTAAAAGCACCCCATGAATAGGGTCCCTCAGACTAGCCTGAGGGACTGACCTTTAGATGACCCCAGGGCTGCATTCCACTCACTCACTCCTACCCCTCCCATTGAATGAGTAAAGATGGCCCCTGACTAGCCTGACCCTGTCCCAACCACTTCTACTTTGATTGGCTACCCCTAGCCCCCGGATTGGCTCCTAAGGTACCCTACCTGATTGGACCCTTACCCACCTTACCTACCAATCCCAATTATACTCGCAAATCATCCTATTTAAATAACTGCCCCTATCTGACAGGTACGACAGGCAAACTGTCATACATGCCAGGAATGCACCCTGATTGGCTGCCCCCAGTACACACTCCTCTCCAGGAGCCTATATAAACAGGCCCCTGGACCCCACCTTCACCCTACTGTTCTCCATCTGCTATCTGGACCCCATTACCTTGATCCAGCGCTCCCCAATCCTGTGGAAGATCTCCCAGCAAGCTGACAAGTAAAGATCAGGGGCCCCGAAGTGCCGAAGGCTATAAGCAACTCATGAAGAGCCTCCTGAAGAGCCTCCCAATTCCTCCCATCCCTGGGAAGGAGGGAGGCAGAGAAGGCAATCTGCCAGAGTCAAGACCACTGGACTTCCAGCCCAGCAGAACATCTTTTAGTTGCTGCTATAGCTTTAAGAGCAGAGCTGTACCATTAGTGAGCCTGCAGCATTCTATGCTGCAGGCTTTGAGCTAGCACTTGTCAGGGGCTGCTTGGCTGTTGCTCTTCACTTGGGGACAAACCCAATAAACTTACCCTCTCCTGTTTCCATCAGAAGGTCTCCTGAGGTCCCTCTTTGGCGCTCTGGCCACCACACGAACCCTGCCCTGTGGGTCCCCAATGCCTGCTCAGTTTGCTTAACTCTCCTGCTCGCTCTGGCTTCCTTACCTTCCCCTGGGGGATAGAAATATCCTTATGCCAACTCACCCTGGGAACACAGGTTTCTCCAAGTTCCTTTGCACATTTACCTAAGCTTCTCCAGATGCCTCAGATTGCTCTGTAATTATTTCTTAAAGATGTATTATCTTTAATTAATCTTTTCTGTATTCTCTACTATAACCTCTGTGTCGGGTATACATTCTTTTATATGCTGAATACAGGGACCAAGGTTTTGCTGCCAGATTCCCAGATCCATGCTCTGGACGTGCCTACCTTCACATCTCACAGCTCCCCAATAACATAACAATCACAGTCTGTGGGGTACAGTCATTAAATTAAAAAACAAAACAGCAAGGCCAGATAGCATATTATATTCACTTGAGGTAAATGTTTGGTGATGTTATGCCTGTTAGTGTTTGGTCCTCTAATAGATTGCAAATCTCATCTTTATTTAAAGTTAGGGGATTTTAATGGGGCTGGAGTTTAGCTCAGTTGGTACAGTGCTGCTCCATACTCTCTGAGGACCTGGGTTTGATCCCCAGCACCACAAAAATGGGAGAAGGACAGGGCAATTCATGCCCAAAGTGAATACCAGGTACTGCAGACTAGGGAGAAGGACCTGGCAATCCAATTCTGAAACAATCCACCATTGAAAACCATTGAAAATCCTATGAATAACAAAGAAATACTGACATAGTGCTGGGCATGGTACAGTGTCAGAGAGTGTTTTGTTCTGTTTTACATAGGGTCACTATGAGTCACGCCTGACTCAGAAGCCCTCATGGGGTTTTCAATGGCTGATTGTTTCAGGATTGCTTTGGGAGTGGATTGCCATGTCCTTCTTCCATTTTTGGTAGTGCTGGGGGTCAAACCTGTGTCCTCAGAGAGTACGGAGCAGCACTGTACCAACTGAGCTAAACCCCAGCCCCATTAAGATCTCCTAAATTTAAAGATGAGATTTGCAATCTACTAGAGCACCAAACAGTGAGCTGGGATTTGACTCAGTTGGTAGAGCGCTGCCCTGCAGTCTCTGAGGTCCCGAGTTCAATTCCCAGCACTGCAAAAATGGGAGAAGTGCCTGGCAATCCACTCCCAAGGCAATCCTGAAACAGTCAGCAATTGAAAGCCCTATGAGGGTCGCTTTGAGCTGGATACCGACTTGATGGCACCTAACAACAACAGAGTACCAAACACTAACAGGTATAACACCACCAAACATTTACTTCATGTGAATATAATATGCTATCTGGCCTTGCTGTTTTGTTTTTTAATTTAATGACTGTACCCCACAGACTGTGATTGTTATGTTATTGGGGAGCTGTGAGATGTGAAGGTAGGCAGGTCCAGAGCATGGATCTGGGAATCTGGCAGCAAAACCTTGGTCCTTGTATTCAGCATATAAAAGAATGTATACCCGACACAGAGGTCATAGTAGAGAATACAGAAAAGATTAACTAAACATAATACACCTTTAAGAAATAATTACAGAGCAATCTGAGGCACCTGGAGAAGCTTAGGTAGATGTGCAAAGGAACTTGGAGAAACCTGTGTTCCCAGGGTGAGTTGGCATAAGGATATTTCTATCCCCCAGGAGAAGGTAAGGAAGTCAGAAAGAGCAGGGGAATTAAGCAGTGTTTTAGAATGAACCTTACCTTGGGTAGACAGAGAAGATGGCTGACCCAAGATAACGGAGAGATGTGTCCTTGTTAGCTGGACTATCCCTGCCCCTGCTGCTAAACAGTAAGCTGAAAGTATTTTTCTTAAATTAAGTCAGTATTTCTCAAAATTTCCTTTGGTTCAGAATTGGTTAAACTCGTCTAAATTAATAGCTTTCCCCATCTCCTTCCTTTCCCCTTTTCTTCTTTTCCTTTCCCTCATTTACTTACACTTCCTCTTCCTTCCCTTCCCTTAAATAATTTTTTTCTCCTGATACAGTAGAGACCTTCCCAGTCCCTCAGAACAAAGGAAGCAGCTGTTATTTCCTGAGGGAGAAACTGAATTATTTCTAGTGTTTACACTTCAAGACCTTATATTGTGTATAACTACAAGCTGTGCTCACTGTAAATATAAGGATCTTCTCATGCTCTTAGAGTTGTTTGACTAAACAACTTACTGAAATGTATTTGTCAGGTGGGATGAATCCTTTACTCATGACCCTGACCTTAACTTATAATCATCTCCTTCTTCTTGTCCTTCTCCCATGTAGGTGGAAAAAGAGAATGCAAATATGGAAAATAAATTGTAATGCATATATCTGAAATATTAACAGTGACTTATATGTGTAACTGAGGCAATATTTAGAGAAGTGAACTGTGACAGTTGAATGAGGTATGGTAGTAATATTAGGAAATGCTATTGTATTAATAATCTTCCTGCTACAATTTGAGAAAGCAAATTTTAGCTGGAGAATAAAATCCAAACACTGTAACAGCAGCTGATCTAAGCTTTCATATATAAAACATTTATGTTTTAGTGAAAACAAATCTTTATCTGCCCTTTCTTCCTTGCCACTCCTGTCTCTGTAAGGTTATGTTTGCAAAATTAGCCCTTTTTTTTAAGAATGAAAGAACTAATGCTCTACAAAAATCTTTAACTATTTGTTTGTTTTTCTCCTCAAATGACTCTTAAACTTCTGTAGATTATGTGTTTCATACAGATCAACCTGTAACCTGGACAACAATGTGGCAGGTCTGGGCTGTGCTATTACAGGGTGAACAATGACATTTAATGTTAAACCTCCCTTTAACCAGAGGCAATGCAACTTCTGGCACTCCTCTAGTTAACATTAGCTCAGACTGGGAAGAAAACACCCTGGGAAAGTGGATTTTTAATTCCGTACAATTGAGTCACTATTTTATCTGCTTTTCCAATCATGGACATTGAAAACTGAGGTTTGCATCTCTTGATTGGGGAGGGGAAGAATAAATGAGGTAGAAAAATTAGGGCAGTGTTAAAAGTTAAGATAAGGGAGGGACAAAGATTTATGGAGAAATACAGAAGATTTTTATACATCAAAGAAAGCTAAAGTATACAGGCCAGTTTCTTCTTCAGAGAAGCCTTGTGTTTAGAAAGAAAAGAGTACCTAAGATGAATTGAACTATTATAGAGGAGCGGATTGTGATATCTCATTATATGTGAGAGTAGAAGAGATGAAAATACTCAGAGAACTAAAGATGAATGGAAAGGGATGCAGGCATGGAGGAACCTGGAAATTAAACCTGTTCAAGAGAGCTTTCTTTCTTTTCTCCTCCCCCCCACCCCGTTCTTTCTTTCCCTTTCTAATTATGTAACCAATGTATATTCATTGCTCAACATTTGGAAAATGGAGAAATGTGTAGCAAGACAAACAAAATCATCAACAACCTACCATTCAGACAACAATAACATTGTTGACATTTTGGCATGTTTTCTTCTTAAACTTTTTTCCCTTGGCTTTTATATCTTAAAATGTGGTTTGATTTTTATGCAAGTTATACATGTACAAGACTTAAAGAGAACAAGTTTGTTAGGAAAGTTTGTAAAGTTTGATATTGACCTCCATAACTCTAAGTAACATTCTTATTTTGCCTTTTCAATTTTTTTTTTCATTTCTTGGTTTGAGAAAGATGAAGATTTAGTTGTAACTATGAGTCGGATCTGATTCCACGGCACCTAATTACAACAATAATATAATTATAAAAATGGTAATATGATTTGCATGCAACCTTAAAATGAATACATGTCAAACTTTGTGGTTTAAAACAATTTGTTTTACTGTCTTTTATGATTCTGTGGACTGTCTGGGCAGTTCCTGGGTTCCAAGAGGGCAAGAGCTGAGGCTACCACATTTTCTAGACAGGTTTTCAGGCCACCATTGGTCAAAGAGCTCCATGAGCCAGCTCAGATCCTAGGGAATGGAGAAATGGACTGTTAATGGAAGAATAACAATATCCTCTTGCAAAGGGTTTGGGCACAAGGAATTAAGATTTTTTAGGGGACTGTCTATCACAAGCTTCTTGCTTCTCTTTAATTTTGTTTTGACCAAGCTACCATTTCCTGTATTCTTCTTTCTTTGCTTTTCTTGTTAGAAATTTTGTTCAAATATCTGGAGATCATTCAAACATCTAGAAGACTGTTCAATAGTATTCAAAGATACAGCACTAGAGGTTGATTGGAAGATCTGTGCACAGTCTGGGGCTTGTCAAATGTGGGATTCACTGCAGGGAATTCTGGCTGGATCATCTGTTTCAAAAATGTCTAATGGTCAAATTTTCCCAGAAAGCATTACTACTTTCCTGCTTAGAAAATATAAACTTGGATTCTGAGGGTTTCTTATACTGAATCCTAATAGAAGGCCATTTTCAATGTGGTATTTCATTTCAGCTACACCAGAGTACCCCATTTCAGGCACCTTCCAGATTCTGTGTGGGCAAAGGAACTGTTGATTTCATTGCTTATGCACACTTTAGCAAAATCTCTTGTGGTGTCCATTTGTTTGCTTCTTGGCTTTAACATATTGTCAGTTTAGGATTCACCTTTCCAGTAATGCTAAGTTAGTTACCAAACATCTACTTTCTATCTTCCAAACCTTGCCTTTGCTGTCTTTTCTCTTTTTATCTATCTATATGGGTTTTGTTCCTCTCCCTCTACCCCATCTCCTTTATCATCATATTTGTCTGGTTTCAGGAGGAAGCAATGACTACTCGGTACATTTAATTTCAACCAAAACTCTCTGCTTTGTGCTTCCTGCACATCTATAGTAGATATTAACTCATAGTTTATGCTTTTTACCCAGCATATTTGTTTCTATGTATGGTCTCTTCTTGCCACTACAATGACTCCTCTGGGAATTACAATGCTATTGTATCTATACCCTCCACTAAAGAAAATTTTTTTCACAATAATCACTAATATTTGCAATGACTAAACCAAACAGCTAGAGAAGAATTAGTTTTCCATGTTTAACTGCACATAAGTGAAAACATGAGGTATTTTCCTTGTTAGGGACTGAGTTATTTCACTCAAGATGATGATCTCCAAATCTATCCATTTTGATGCAAATGCTCTAATTTCATGGTTCTTTATGGCTGAATAGTATTCCACAGTATGTGTTTGTATACATACACATATATATGTATTTGACCATTAGACATTTCTGAAACAAATGACCCAGCCAGAATTCTCTGCAATGAATCCCACATTTGACAAGCCCCAGATTGTGCACAGATCTTCTAATCAATTGATATATATATATATATATATATATATAGATAGATAGATATAGATAGATAGATATAGATAGATAGATATAGATAGATAGATAGATTTTTAATCCACTCATCTGTTGGGATTTAGCTCAGTTGGTAGAGCGCTGTGCTGCAGTCCCTGAGGTCCTGAGTTCAATTCCTAGCATTGAAGAAATGGGAGAAGGACCTAGCAATCCACTCCCAAGGCAATCCCGAAAGAGTCAGCCATTGAAAGCCCTGTAAGGGTTGCTATGAGTCAGATACTGACTCAACGGCACCTAACAACAACATCTGTTGAAGGGCATCTGGACAGATACCATATCTGTGCAATTGTGAACAATACTGCAATGAACATGAACATGAACAGGTATCTCTATGGTACAATGATTTAGCTTCCTTTGGGTATATACAGAAGAATGGGATTGCTGGATTAAGTGGGAGTTCTATTTTTAGTCATCTGAGGAAGCTCCATACTGATTTACACAGTGCTTGTGTACTCCTTTACAGTCATGCCAGCAGTGTAAAAGTTTCCTATTTCCCCAAATCCTTGCCAGCATTTGTTGTTGTATTGATGATAGCCATTCTGACTGGGTGAGATGGAATCTTAGGGTAGTTTTAATTTGCTTTTCCCTGACAGCTGATATGTTTCTTGGCCATTTATATTTCTTCTTTTGAAAAACTGTTGAATTCCACTGCCCATTGCTTAATTGTGTTATTTGGCTTTTTGGTGTTTGAATTTTTGAATTCTTTATATATTCTAGGTATTAATCCTCTATCAGATGTAAAGATAGCAAAGATTTTTTCCCACTCTGTAGGCTCTGCCTTTATTCTATTTTTTCCTTTGTAATGCAAAAGTTTTTTAATTTTACATACTCTTGTTTATCTATTCTTGGTGCTATTTCCTGGAATATTGGAGTTCTATTAAGAAAAATCTTGCCTATATTTACATGTTGAAGTGTACTACTCACTTTCTCTTCTAATGACTTCAAATTTTCAGTTTTAGGTTGAGATCTTTTTTGGGAGGTTATGTAGTGGTTGGAAGCAGGACCTTGCACATAATTTCCAAGTGTTCTACTTCTGGGCTGCACCTCTAGCCCATTTTTTATTTTTTATTTTGAGTCAAGATCTTGCTAAGTTACACAGGCTGACTCTAGCCTAGAACTGGTGATCCTCCAGGGTATGCCACCTAAGTCACTGAGATTACAGGCATATGCCATCATGTCTGGCTCTCAAATGATTTTGTTTTTATAGAGGGCAGGGGGTATGGATCTACTTTCATTTTTCTACATATAGACATCAAGTTTTACCAGTACCACTTGTTAAACCCTCTATTTTTTTCCAATGTGTGTTTCTGGCACCACTGTCAGAGATCAAGTAGTTGTAACTGCAGAAATCTATCTGGATTTATCTAGATCTTCTATTCTGTTCCACTGGTCTTCATGCCTATTTTAGTGCCAATACCAAACTCTTTTTTTTCATAACTGTGGTCCTGCACTATAAAGGTGGGTATTTTGGTGCCTCCTGGTCTACTTTTACTGGCTAGTATTGGTTTTTAGCTATTCAGAGGCTTTTGTCTATCCAAACAAATTTTTGGATTGTTTTTTCTATTTCTTTTTCTTTCTTTTCTTTCTCTTTTTTTTTTTTTTTTTTTTTTTTTTTTTTTTTTTTGTGGTCCTGGGGGTTGAACCCGGGGCCTTAAGTTTACATGATTTGCAAGTGCTGTATTGCTGAGCTGCACCCCCAGACCATTTTTTTAACTTTTTGAGACCACATCTTGCTGAATTATGCAGGCTGCCTCTGGTCTCAAATTTACAATCATCCTGACTGTACCTCCCAATGTCTGGGATTACAGGCATGCACCACCTCTCCCAGCTGCATGTTTTATCTATTTTTATGAAGTATTTCATTGGAATTATGGTGGAGATTCCATTGAATTTGTAGAGTGCTTTAGTAATATAGCCATTATTGTTGTTGTTGTTGTTAGGTGCCGTCGAGTAGGTATCCGACTCATAGCGACCCTCTGTACAACAGGGGAAACACTATTGTCAGTGCTTCTCTACTGTTCATAGGGTTTTCAATGGCAGATTGATTTTTGGGAGGGGGTTGCCAGGTCCTTCTCCCAAGCCTACAGCTTCTGGTGTTCCCAGGCGGTCTCCCATCCAGGTACTAACCAGGCCCGACCCTGCTTAGCTTCCG
>VMDO01028663.1:0-23597 GCA_007922755.1 Pedetes capensis
GTGATGGAGAAATGGCGGCGGTTCTGCTGCTGGCCACTGTGTAGCTCCTCTGAAGCCTAATCCTTGATTTCAGTGTATGCCTAGTTTCATTCTCTATCTCTCAAACTAAATTATCTCTGTTTCTATTTATTCAATTTGATTTTTAAACCCCTAATCGAAGCTTCCTATTGCTCCGGAACAGAAGGTGTGTGTTATCTGTCCGCCATCTTGACTCCGCCCCCCATATTAGTTTTGACAAAGAAACTTTTATAGACTTTTTAACTTTTATTTTTCTGTGACACTTTAAAGGACTGGATGCAGAAAGAGACCTTGTCTGGTTATTCTTCGTTTACCACTAGCTATTGTTTAGATGTGGTTTGCTCTCAAAGCTTCACAATGTAGAAACTTGGTCCTAGTGTGATGTATTGAGAGGCATTTGGTTTTTCGGAGGTGAAGTCTTATGGAAGGTGATTCGGTCATGGGGTCACTGGCTTTAGAAGGGTTCAATGCCTATCTTGAAACAGTGGGATGGGTCTCATATGACTATGTTAATTCTTACTAGAGTGGGTTGTTATAAAGCAGGTCCACCCCATATGCTTGACCCTTTCTTCAAGAGGCTGATTCCCTTCCTGCTTCTCTGCCATGTTGTACGGCAGTCAGATGGCTACATTATGCTGTCGGGACCTTCTAGCCACCAAAATTGTGAGTCAAATTTTCTTTATCCATTACTCAGTGTCAGGCATTCTGTTATAGGAACACAAAACAAACTAAGAAACCACTGTAGGTCTACTCTCCATCCTCCTCTGGGGCTCATCTTTATGGGCTACCTCAAAAGCTGTCATTGCCCTTTGGCTCACAGAGTTGGCCAATGGGAGTGGTGGCAGGAGTTGGGCACTGGAGCGAAGGGGTAGAATTTATTCACATACTCTCCCTGCCAGACAGTCAATCTACTGTGGGTTCTTCTAACACAGCCCACAGCTCCTGCTCTGCAGCTATGACTAGAACTAGGAGAGGTAGAACCTTGGCTCTCTTTCTGGGTTCCAGTAGCCTCTCCTTCCCCAGGCCCTGTATGCTGAAGAGGCAGTGCTGACTTCTTTCTCTGCCAGCTTTGGGGTATACTCACCACCTCGCATTAGTTTCTGTAACTCTGCCCACTTCACGAATAGTCCCTCCATCAACCTTTTCCTAAATTATCCATCTGTCCCTGATAGGACCTGACAGAAAGACCTTTTGAGGATAAAGACCCAAAGAACAAGTCAGAATGATTGTTTCACAGTTCAGATGTGGAATTTGTTACAGAAAATATGCCACTGGTCACAGTGCACTTTTCAGAGCCAGTGGGCCCAGCAAAGATAAGGTCATGTGCTAGATGACAACCACCACAGATTTTCATGGGGAAAGCCATCATGAAAACTAGCAAAGATCTTAACTTCTAGGCTATCTGCCTGATGCAAATTATTGATCAGAATTGAATCCATAGTTATGCAACCAACTCTTCTTACGTTGCATCTGATAGCCCTTAATTTGTGCAACAAAAACCAAGAGCCCCAAACAATGAAACTATCCAAATACGTTATAAATATTGAAAGGTTGAGTAAGGATAGAAGCCTCTTATCATTTAATCAAGACCATGGACTCAGTAAATAATGGCCCCAGCCACAAATCACATAATCTGCATGGAGATCTGTAAGCTTTTTTCCATTTCTCTCTAGCCTGGCAGGCTGAGTGATCTGGTACACAGAAGGGCATGGTTTTTGTGAAGAATGTTTAGTCATGGCATATTTTATAGGAAGAAGAGAGAAAGTTCAAGTTTTCTTCCAGGAAATACAAAGCCTACCCTAGAACCCTTATACTAACACATTCATTCTTCCCCTTTATTTTCAAGTACTGCACTGTGTCTTGATTTGAGCAGTGTTATCTTTCTTTCTTAGCATATGATATCCATATTGTTAAGTACTTGTGCAGGGCAGGCCTGGATGTCCCTTTCCCAGAGGTCGGGTGTCACCTCTTGTGCTGAGAGACGGTGCTCACGCAATTACCCACTTTTGGATTTCAGCACGGCCAGGCAGGAACAAGCAATGGGAACAACTTCCAGCAACTCAGAATCAAATCTCCCTTGCTGGGTGCTCCCATCTTTCCTGACCACCAGCCCACATGGAGCTTGTTTGGTAGGGTCACTGCCATGGGCTAAATCAAGACATTGGATCCAGGATTGCGGGGCTCAGCCTGTCCAGCTTCCAGACTTCTTTACTGATACTTTTCTTAGCCACTCCCTAGCTCTGGGCCTGGAGGGTCATGAATTTTTCCTCCACTTTCTGCCCAGGGGACCTGGCTCTAAAATCTCCTGGGAAGGTCTTTCTGGTCATATGTGTTCTGTTCCAGTTTATATTCTGGACCCCTATGAAGATGTTTCAGAAAGAATTTCTTGCTCTTTTGTGTTGTATGTTTAATCTTATGTTTTGTAAAAATTAGTGTATTAACTTTGAAATTATTTTAAAAATGCCCGATCACTTATAATCTCACAAACAAGCACACCTGTTATCACATTGTTGAGGGTATGGTAATTTATTTTTGTTTTTCTTTGCCTTAATTTTAAGTTACATTCGGATCAGAGGTAGGATAATGGGAGGAAGGGTTTCAGCAGACCAGCTATTGTCTTATCTTGTGTAAGGACAGAATCCCATCTCAATGAGAAAAGAAGGGGTCTCTTGTGTTAAATATTGTAATAAAAAACAATTTAAAAGGTTTTGTTATAAAAAAATTTACACATTTACAAAAGGAGGGGGGATTGTGTAGTGAACCCAATGTACCTATTACTCAGCTTTAACTATAATCAATACATGACCAATTTAGTTTCGTTTGTACTTTCCATTCCCCTTCTCATGCCAACTCTTCCCCCACTGATTATTTTGAAACCAATCTCAGACATTAACAAACACACTCATCAGCTGCACAATGACCTTCACACTTGAATGTACGGATTTCAAGATAGGGGAGTAGCCTGGTTTTAATTCACGTCTTTGGCTTGCCTCAGTCCTTTGGTGGCCTTGCCAAAACTGCATCTTGTCCCCTTTTTTATTATGGAAAGTCAGGGGTAGGGCAGAGGCTCTTGCTTTTTGCTCTTGAAGGTGGCATCTCACAACAACTGGACATACAAAGGACCTGTCCTAGGAGGCCATCAGCCCCACTCTGAGGATATGTCCAGAAGAGTGAAATAGTTGGAGGAATGAGAGTTATTAATCAGAGAAAGAAAAGACCCAGAGAAATATGACAGCTGTCTATAAGTACTTGGAGTGCAGTCTTGGGTTTGAGGTATTAGACTCGTTCTGATGAGTCTGAATGCAGATGTAGCCTCTCTGAGAAGAAATTACCATGAAGCCAATTTTAGGTCAAGAACTTTCTAATCATCTGGATAGCCAGAAAGTGGAAGAGCCACACAGGCTTGGTGATTACCAGGTGCTGAGGTAGAATTTGGTTAGGGTGGTGCATAAGTCAAGTACTAGGTTCCTTTAAGTGAATATTCCAGTTTCTAAGAGGATCAATGGCACGGAGAAAAGACTTTTGGCTAAAAGGAAGAACTGTGCATAGCCACAGAAGTCCTTTAATCTTTCTGGGTCCTTTTCACACAGTTAGGATTTTAGATTAGGTGACAGCAGTAGTAGCAATGGTAACTAACTATGTTGAGCCCTTATGTGTTTTCAGTAAAAATTAGTTCATTAAGTGCTGGAAACCACAGAATGAGATAGGCACCATAATTATCTATTTTTTTTCAGATATGGGAAAACTGAGGCAAAATTACACAGTATTTTGCCAAAAGTCACACAGGTATTCTGTGCTAGAGCTGAGATCTGAATGCAGGCAGTTGCTTCTAGAGCCAACATGCTTACCCATTATATCACACTACCTTTCAAGGTTAAGTTTAAGTGTTCTACCTCTAACCTATGATTCTAGGTTAAAAAGATCTTATGTGTGAACCCTGTGGGCAATATCTACCACACAGTGTCCCAACCCTCAGGGAACTGAGAGGACATTTCAATTCTCATCTGTATATTTCTCTTTGTGGGTGAAGTCTAATTTAGAGCTTCCCAGTGTCACTTTGTCTGCTGGGGCAATACTACCCCTAAAGATCTACCCATGGCATTAACTTTGGAGGAGGACTTCTTGTCTTCAAGGGTGCTTCAGGATAGCAGCAGCTCTCCTATTGTTCCTCTCTGGTTTTAGTCTTGGCTCCTTTCTCTCGGCTGGTGCTGATGGCTGGTCTGAGAGCTTCCCTGCCTTTCTCGATGTACTTCACGCTACACTTTACTTTGTGTAATACAGCTCCAGGGCTAGGGGAGCCTCAGCCCTTGGTTGGCCTCCTACTGCAGCTGGATTAGGAAGGCACATTCTGGCTAATTTTGTTCCCCTTACTTTCTAAGACTTGGGACCAAGGAGAAGATGGCTTTTCTTCAGCCTCTCCTGTTTTCAGATGAGCCTAATGGCTAAAGACAGTTGTATAGCTCAAGGAAGCCAGTTCTGCATGTTGGGAGTCTTGGGATGTCAGAGTAGCCCTCAGTGGTTTGAATGGGGGATACTATTTATTCTTAGGGGAGAAGTTATGCAGGGCCTTGGGCTGACACTGGTGCTGACATTCCAGAATAAGAAGGGAAGGCTGAGGTCCCCTCCAGGGTGTTCTTTGCATGTGGGTGGCCTGGCTGGGGATGGTAGTGTCCAGCTCTGACAAATAAAAGTGATTCTGGGTCTGTGCATGGAAGTTGTGGTTTCAGAAGTCAGATTTCCTCTCACAGCCATGAGTAATCAAGACAATGAAGAACTCAGGCTAATTCTGTTCTAACACCTGGGCTCAGGATAGAGCTATTGCCACCAGCAATGTCAAAGGGAGGGAGAAGGAACTGCTACAATCAAGCTATGTGATGTTAGTACTTGTATAGGACTGGAAAAGCCTTTGGTCTTAACCTTGGTGTGAAAAGTTTCCATGTAAGAAGAAATGAAGGAATAAATTTGGAAGGTTAAAGTCTTAGGAATGCTGGACCTTTGGGGCTAGTTTGCCTTTCATATTTGGTCATCAGGTGGTCTCTGTTATCTCAGGACATTAGAGCTCTGTCAGGGGAAGGACCTCTCTCTCCTCAAATAACAGTAATCCTTACAAGCCTAAGGCAATGGGACAGTAATCTGTGAGTGAATGACCAAATGCCCTATTGGGACTCATGGGGTGGTTTAATGTCATAGTCATGGTTTTTCACCTGGAAACTGGGTTCTGTGAAGATGGAGGCCAAGCAGCGGGAGGACAAAGAAAACCACTTAAGTTGGGCTTGACTGACAGCAGGAACTCTTGGGAGGACATCAGGGGGCAAGGCTTATAGATAAAAAGAGAGGTGCCCAGGTCAAAGCTTGTATTCTCCCCAAATTCCCTCAACCTATCCTCTTCCTGAGCTTGGACATATGGTAGGAGGGGATGGCCTCCTAGAAGAGAGGTTGGACCCAAAACCAAGAGTCATCTTCCTCAGAGGCACCAAACAACCTTTCGGGCACTCTCAGTTTGGTGCTCTAGGCAAAGACTACCAGACTTTAAATGCAAATCTCAAAGCAGCTACACTTTCTGTGCTTTGATCACCTGTCCACGCTCATTAGCCTCCCCCTCCATTTAAGCCCCTTGGTTGTCCCTTGTCTCTGTGCCTTCTCTGCACTGCCTGGAGTTTCCAGCCAATCTACCTGAGACTTGATCACTTTTTCCACATTGTCATTTGGAGTAACTCATTCCACTGGAAACCAACTACCCAACACCTTTAGTCTCTTGCCTCACTTTGTTATTGTCAAAATTATACATGTACCTAGATATCTATTAAGAGACGAATGGATAAAGAAAATGTGACGTGTGTGTATCTGTGTGTGTGTGTGTGTGTGTGTGTGTGTGTGTATACACAATGGAGTTTTATTCAGCTATAGAATTGTTATTTTCAGGAAAATAGACAGAAGTAGTGATCATCATTTTAAGCAAAATAAGCCAGACTCAGAAAGAAAAATATTGCATGTTTTCTCTCACATGTGGACTACAGATTTAAAAAATTATATGTATATATGGAAGGGGAGGGCACTAATGGGAAGGGGAGGTGGCAACAAGAAAGGATAATGAGGGAAAAAAAGACAAATATCACATGTTTTTCTCATATGCAGAATCTAGATTAAAAGAAAAAATATATAAGACATGAAAGCAGAAGGGGAACTATTTGAGGGGAGAAAGGAGACTAGTTGGAGGGGTGAGAGGGGACATGAGAGAGTAATAGGGGAGTGAATATGAGCAATGCACAATGATATGCATGTAAGAAATTATCATAATGAAACCCATTATTTCGTATGCTAACTAAAAAATTAATAATAAAAAGTTAAAACCAAAAATAATACATGCAGGTAGTTTTAAAACTAGATGATTCTTAGAGGGGTAAAAGGAGGATAAGTGTAAAATACAGGAGGCAATGGTATGAAAATCCCATAACAATTCTCACTATACACTATGCGATTAAGAAAATGTACTGTGCCTCATAAATATGTACAATTATTACATGTTAATTAAAATTTAAAAAAATTTGGGGAGATAGAATTGTTAACCATCCTGATTTGATACTTGCATAGTATGTACATGAGCTGAATTAACACTGTGTACCCCATAAACAAACCCCATAAATATGTACAACCAAAATACTAATAAAAAAATTAAAAGATTCTACAAGATTATGAAAAAAGAGTGGTCCCCTTTCCTCTCTTTTTTCCCCTCACCCCAGTGGTGGCCAGTTTTACCTTTTTAGTTTTTTTTTTTTTTTTTTTAATCTTGATGTCTATAAACAATACAAAGAATTGTTACTTCTTGATTCTTCAGTTTTAGGCATAATTTGTTAATTTCTCATTAAAGAATATGAAGTTTTAGTTTTCTTTTTTGTCCTCATCTCCAGAACATAAGTATTCTTTTTCCCCCGTCCTTTCATCCTTCTATAGGTACGGTATGATTTGGTAGGTCAATATTCAGCACTTATACTTTCTTGACTATGTATAATGATGTTTGCAACTGAGGCACATAGTAAACAAGATTTTTCCTTTTCAATTCAACTTTTGTTTTTGCTGAAATTGATACATTATCTCCTTGTTTGGTTTTCTACATATACCTCTCTAACTCAATCCCAAGTTGAATTTTTCCAAGTGTTTATCCTTGACACATACAAAGCAGCAGAGTAATAGAGGAGTGAGTAAATTTGACCAATTTGTTCCGTACAAGTGGTGTCTCTCAGTGCTTTCTGCCCTACTTCAATCAGCACTATATGCTTCTGGGGAGAAGGGAAATAAGTGGGAGGGGCTGGAGGACATGTTTTCATTCTGGGATCTTGCTCCACCACTGATTAGGATATAACATTCTTTTCTCTGCTCTCTTATTTCCTGGATCTCATGTCTTCCAGCTACTTGGTTTACTCTCTTGTTTTGGTGGAACGTATTTTCCAGTCCTGAGGAAGGGTGCTAGGAAGTAAATTATTTGGAGAAAAAAAAATTTTTTTTTGAGACAGGGTCTTACTATATAGTCCATTCTGGCCTTGAATTTGTGATTGTCCTTCTATCTCCCTAATGCTAGGATTACAGTTGTGTACCACTATGCTTAGCTGAATATGTTTTTATTTTATGTTTGCACAAATGTTATCTTTCAGGTGATTAATTTCTTGGATGGTGGTTCCAATTCTCTTTTTGTTTTCATATTATTTTTTTAAATTCTTTTTGTCCTAATATTTGAGAGATTTCCTTCCTTAAGTTTGTCTTCCATTGAGTTTTTAATATCTGCTATCATGTTTCTAATATCAGATAACTTCTTTACATTCTTTTTTTCAGTACTTGGGGGTGTTGAATCCAAGACCTGGAGTATGCCAGGCAAGTGCTCTACCAATGAGCTACACCCCTAGCACCCTATTTTATTTTATTATTTTGAGACCGGGCAGGACTCACTTGAGATAGGACTCATTTGGGCAGGTTACCTTTGGCCTTGATCTTGTGATCCTCCTGGATCAGCCTCCTAAATTGTTAAGATTGCAGGCTCCCAACCTTCTTTGCATTCTTAAAGTGTTCTTTTTTTTTTTTTTTAAATAGTATCCTGTTCCTATTTCAAGAAGGCAATACTGTCTTTTATCTCTTATGATACAATTAAAATACTCTCCTTGTATGCTCTCCATTTCATCACTTTTATTGCTGTTTTTGTTTTGTTTTGTTTTGTTTCTATTTTTAATTTTAGAGGGTAGACTCAGATGGAATTCTTAATTCCCTGCTTAAGAGTCGGGGAGTAAACTTCCTTGTAGAATGCTCTGGCTAGGTAGCTGGGAAGCTACCTGTGACATCATTATCTTTAGTTCTTTCCTCTTGGGCTAGTGAGACTACCTAATGAAGGCACTTCTATCTCTTTCTTTGGAGGGTACAGACAGATGCTAGTGTTCTGAGAGCATAGATGAGGAGGAGGATAGATGGTGTGTCCCCTAAGCTAGTGTCCAAAGTGGAATTTCTATGCCTGTTTTCAATGTAGAAATTTGTCTTCAACCTTACTTTTTGAACACCAAGTGAGACACTCTGGATTTTTTTTTTTTTTTTTTTTTTTGCAGTACTGGGGGTTGAACCCAGGGCCTCACACCTGCATGCTTTGCAAGTGCTGGACCAGTGAGCTGCACCCCCATTCCATTTTTTTTTACCTTTTGAGACAGGGTCTCACTAAGTTACGCAGACTGCCTCTGGTCTTGAGCTTGCACTCCTCCTGCCTCCGCCTCACGAGCTGCTGGGATTACAGGCGTGTGCCACTGCGCCTGGCAGACACTCTGTTTTATGTTCTCCAGTAAATAAACCATACATTTTGGTGGAACAGTAAAGAGGCAGCACAGCTCTGGGGAATAAGAAGGGGAAGGTCTGGTTTTGTTAGAATTGCTACCAATTCCTTTTGGGAACTCAACAATGAAAATAAAGTTAGTGTTCAGCTTTACCTCCAGGTGGCATAGGAACTGTCAGGCATATAGAAAGTGCAAAAAAATGTATATACATCTTGGGATGAAAACTTTACATTTTGTTGTTTTAAGAATGTATGGCATTAGCATTCATTTGATTAATGCCATCGTTTGTGTGAACACCACACTACACATTGCTACTGTAATTCAATTCAACTACAAAAATTAATACATAGATTGTTGTTGTTAGGTACCCTTGAGTTGGTATCCGACCCATAGTGACCCTACGTATAATAGGCGAAACAGTAGTTAGTGCTTTTCTGCTATTCATAGGGTTTTCAATGGCTGTCTGTTTTTTGGGAGTGGGTTTCCGGGTCCTTCTCCCACGCTTACAGCACCTGGTGTTCCCATGTTGTCTCCCATCCAAGTACTAAGCAGGCCCAACCCTGCTTAGCTCCTGAGATCAGATGGGATCTGATGCCACAGTGGTATGGCTGCAGGCAATACATGATAACATCTCTTAAAATGTGTTTATGGTTTTGACACTCCTATTTAATTCTTCCAAATTTTTGTTGATATTTTCTTCTCCCATCATTGTTTCCTTTTGCTAGATCCCTCCCTCCTTCTGTCTACTCCTTAAATTCTCCCTTCTCCGCTAAGTTTACATGAGCTTTTTATTACGTTCCAATTTATGTATAGGATTTTTTCCTTCTTTTAAGTTTGGTTCAGCTCCCACATGAGTGAGAATATATGATATTTCTCTTTTTGGGCTTGTGTTCATTTAATTAAGCTAATTTCCTCCAATTCCATTCATTTTGCTGCAAATGACATTATTTTACTTTTTAGTTGTTGAGTAGTATTCCATTGTGTATATGTACCATAATTTTTTTATCCATTCTTCTGTTGATAGGCACTTTGGATGATTTCATATCCTTGCTATTGTGAAAAGTGCTGCATTAAACATAGAGATGCAGGTGTCTCTGTGGCCACTTTTATAAGAAAACAGTATACAACATACTCATCTAAAACTGATGTGCTAGTTAATTATAATAACTCAATCAAAAGTTGTTGTTAGGTGCCAGGGAGTCAGTATCCAACTCACAGCAACCCTATGTACAACAGACAAAACTCTATTATCATGCTTCTCTGCTATTCATAGGATTTTCAATGGCTGACTGTTTTTTGGGAGTGGATTGCCGGGTCTTTCTTCCAAGCCTGCAGCACCTGGTGTTCCCAGGCAGTCTCCTATCTAAAGACTAATGAGGCCCGACCCTGCATATTTTCTGAGATCTGATGGGACTGGATGCCACAGTGGTATGGCTACAGGCTTATTTTTTATTAGCCTATATTAATTGTACAAAACAGTTTCACTATACTTTTATATGTGCACGTAATGTACTTTGAGCATATCCACCCCCTCTATTACTCCTTATTATCTTTCTTCCCCTTGTCCCTCTTTTTCACTCCCCTTCTATGTCCCTGGCATTTCCCCTTTTAGTAGCAAGCCATTCCCCTGACCCCCAGCATCCATATATACAAGTGAAAACATTCGATATTTGTGAGTCTGGCTTATTTTACTTACTTTTTTTTTTTTTTTTTTTTGAGTCAGGATCTGTCTATGTAGTCCAGGCTGACCTTGAACTCACCATCCTCCTATCTCCTGATTAGTGGGATTATAGGCATGTACCACCATGCCTGGCTTTCTAGTTCTTTTAGAATAAAAAATGTTCAGATGAAAATATTTATACATGAATCCTCACGCATCTCTTTGTTATTTATTTAAGATGAATTCCTATAAATAATCATTTGGTCAAAGGGATTCACCATGTCCCCAGTGACCATGATCAGTTGCCAGCCTCAGGCTCTGGTTGGTGTGCTCCTGTTCTGCCCCATTTTCTCTCCTCCATGCATTTCTTCCACTGGCAAGTGTTGTGCCCAGCAGCTCTAGATTTTGGCTTTCCTGCTGGTTTGGGCAGAGGCCTTTGTGGGTGAGCATTGCTCAAGAAGACCTTATGATACTCTCCTTCCTCTCATCTGCTCCTGGTATCTGTTTTGCAGCAATGAGTGAGAGACAGTCTCCTCTACATCTCAGATTAAGCCTTCGCTTACTGAGATGGACTATGAGGATGGCCCTGTGTGGCACTAACCACCTTCTTTATTTCACATGTCAAAACTAGTGATCCTCAGCTGAGGGTAAATCTCCCCCACCTCCTGTCCTTGGGGAAGTTGTTCAATGCCTGGAGACATTTTGGTTTTCACAACTTGGTGGTAGAGAAGAGGGTGTTGCTACTGGCTTCTAGTTGAGAGAGGCCAAGGATATTCTAAAGACCATGTATCTTGTTTGCAAAGCAATGTGCTCTCAGTAATTGTAAATATTACTAAAGATAAATCAGATTTGGTATTGGACTGAAGATTAAAAGAAGGAAGTACCAGTTGTGGTGGGGCATACTTGTAATTCCAGGTACTTAGGAGGCTGAGGGAGGAAGATCATAAGTTTGAGCCAGCCTGGGCTACACAGCAAGTTCAAGGCCAGCCTGGGAAATTTAGGAAGACTGTGTCAAAATAAAAATAAAAAAGGGTTTGAGATGTAGTTTACTGGTAGAGCACTTGCCTAGTGCAATGCTCTGAGCTTAATCCCCATCGGGGTTGAAGGGAAGGAGAAGGGGCAGGATAAGGAAGTCTAGTATCATTTCTTGCTTAAACTGGAAGTAAAGATGTTGTGTTTTCAGGAAAACTCTTCTTTCTGTATTTTTTCTATACCATTTCTTGTCTGTCTTTATCTTTGTTTCTGTCACTGTCTGTCACTCTGTCTCTTTCTCACATGCACACAAGATACAATGACACAGATTTGTTGTTGTTGTTGTTGTTAAGTGCCATTGAGTTGAGTCCGACTCATAGCAACCCTGATAGGGTTTTCAATGGCTGACTGTTTCGGGATTGCCTTGGGAGTGGATTGCCAAGTCATTCTCCCATTGACACACACATACTCTGTCCAAATATTAAATTGTTTGGGATGGGAATCAGGCTGCTGTGGGCAGGAACAAGAGAGCAGTAGAGAGAGGAGACATACAATGAAGTCTGGAATCTATCTGGGTCTTTCATTGGGTTTATTAAGACTGACCTGTAGGAACCTTCTGTGGCTTATAGGAACTTTCTGGAGGCTCAGGGATATGGCAGGTCTTTAGCCAGAACCAGAGATGGGCTGGAAGGAGTGGCACAGGGAACCTGCTCAGATCCAGTTCCAGATTTCCTCTCAGCCTGGCCCAGGCTCCAGGGTTAATTCTCCTTCAAGACCTTGTTGATCCAGGGCCGGTAATGGGAAATTCGGGTGAAGACAACAGGAGGCTTTGCATTTGGCTGTCCATAGGATGTAATACCCTGGGCTATTCCAGCACACCGGAGGGGCCCTCCAGAATCTCCCTGTTGGGGGACAGAGAGGAAAGGAGAAAGAAAGGGAGAGAGGGAGAGAGAATAGGAGTTGAGTCTGTATTCCTCTACTCCTGCTCATGGGACCCAGCTTGGAGTCACAGTCAGGTCTAGAGTGAGACCCTGGAGCCCTGGCTCCTCATGGGGTTGTACATCTAGATCTGATGCCCCTTATTCCTTTCCTGGGGCAGCCACCCCACCTTCTTCATATCACCCCATGTATCCAGTATAGCTGGCTCAGATGGGTGGTCAGAGACTGTTCTGGGCCATGGGAAGATGGACATTTTGTTTCCCTACTCCTATAATCCCAAACCCTTTCACTGACTGACCATCTTTTATCCTATCTCTTTCTAGAATTCTGGCCCCTGAACAGTGATTTATGTACAACCTAGTTGGAGGATCACCTTGTATGCCGACTGCACCTTTCTGGGATTGCCCACACACAGCTGGAGAGTGTGGTTAAAGCTTTTGAAGTGTTTGCAGGCTTGGGGATCCAAAAGTCTCAACTTCACCTCCTGAAGGGTGTTGGAGGTAGGCTCCTTCACATTTGTTTTTCCCCATCCAGCTACCCGGCACATTTTCCCAGGTGGGATGAAGTTGAATTGGGATGGAAGGGGGAGTGTCCCCACTGCCAAGGTCAGGTTGGCTTTCTCCTTCAACTGGGAAGGGAATGAGGAGCTGTTAGTACAGGAAATAGGCCAGGAGGCAGGTGGAGGAAATCAGGGAGGGACAGACAGAGAGCTTCACGGTAGCACCAATCTCAAAAGGGGGCAGAGGTGGGCCAGGGAAAGTTGAGGGGAATGGGGACCTAAGGAAGCACAAAAGGAGAAGAAAGATGTTGTCACCTTTAGTAACATGATGTCATGGAGAAATAAATAGGCATTATATTTTGGATGAGGGAGTTGCTTTTCAACCTTCAGCTTCTGCCATGTGTCTTCTTTCTCTCTTTTGTTGTGGGCTCCTAGGATGACTGTTATAGACCTGTTGTGAGGAAGAAGGAAGGATAAGCAGAAACAGTGATGGCTGGAGGCTTCTCCTGAGAGATGTGCCTATTTTGAGAAAAGAGGCTGGAATTCCTCACAGGGGCCCCCTGCCCACTTCCCAGGCCATTTGTAGTTTTTTGGAGGGCTCCAGTTTTACCCAAGAGAGCCTTCTTGACACACCCATGGTGAAGAGAATCCTGGACCTGAATCAACTTTCAAGAGAGAAAAGACCTGGGCTTAAAGATGGAGCTTTCTCCAGAACAGACATGGTTCCCAGGCCAGGATGCCCAAGGGTTGCGGGGGTGGGGGGTGGAATGAGTAGACCATGCAGGATCCAAAGGAGAGGGTCAGCACTTCCTAATTCTGGAAGCCCACCATGGGGGCCAGTCCCCTGGGACAAGATATAGCAGAAGAAAGTGGGAAGTGGTGGTGCTCTGCAGAGCCTGTTCTCTGCTTCCGTAAAAAGAATGGGCTCTGAGCACTGGGAACTAAAGGCCAGTGTTCTTAGAAAGGGAATGGGCAAGAGGCCCAGAGAACTGGGTGGGCCCTGAAAGCTGAGTCATGCATCTTATGTGTGGGGGTGGGGTAAGGCCGGGCTCTTCTCTTCCCCTGTATGGAGCTGTGCTCACAGTCACTGAGGCTTAGGACATCTACTCAATGAGACCAAGCCTCTAAGCCCAAATCTTTTCTTTCCTGAGAGTGGACCCAGGCTCAGGCTCCCCCTCTAAGCACCACTGTGGGTGCCACAGTGTATCTTGGATTTGGAGATAAAGAGGGCCTTGTTGCCTCACCTTCCTGTACAGTGAGCAGCTGTGAGTACAAAGTCTCGTCTTATCAGGAAACCACCACAAGACCCTAGGTGATTCTCGGGAGTGATGATTTCCAGGTAGGCCATGTAGGGGCGGGAGTGTGGCTTGCACTCTGTGCCTCCGATGATCTCCCCTGGAACAGAGAACCCCAGGGTCTGAATACAAGCATTGATGTTTTCTTCAGAGAATGCCCTATTGGGTGAAGGTTGAGAGAGCTGTCTATGAATCTCATCCTCACCCTGAATTCTGCCCATCACCCTCTCAGGCCTCATGTATCTGCTTTTCCATCCACAGCTTCTCCCCAAATTCTCATTCCTTCCTCCAGACACAGTAGCCAACCCTTCCTTAGATGCCATTTGGACTTTTTTTCCCCCTTGTTGGGGATTGAACTCAGGGCCTTGCACATGCTAGGAAAGCACTCTACCACTGAGCTATATCTCCAGACCCCATCTGGTCATTTTTTACCTCAGATTTCCCCTCCTTCTGCCCTATCTCTCACCCATCCTTACTCTGTCTCCTTACAGGACATGCCATCCTGATTCCTGTCCTGGCCTTCTCATAGCCAAAGTATTTCCAAATTACAAGCTCATCTTTAGCCCTGAAGCTGAGAAGATGAAGGGAAAGTGCCTGTTTCACCATCTTCCTCCAACTTGTTCTGGATCTTTCTCTCAATCAATGGAGAAATAAATAGGCATTGTTCCTGGGAACTGCCATGGCTGCAGAAAATGGATAGGCATATCCCAAGTGGAGACCTCACTCTAGACCTCTTAACAATAGATCTTGGGATCTTGTTTAGAATGTAGCTATATTCAGATATACATCTTTCTTCTAGAAGCCAGTCCTGTAGATTACAGAGGGAAGGACCCACTACTCACCACCTTTGGCTCTGGAGGATAGAAGGAAGAGCAGCAGAGGGAGTGAATGAAGATGCATCTTCTCAGACAGACTGCTCAAGGCAGGTGCTGGTTTTATCTTTTGGTCTTGGGATTTATTACTTCCAACAGGCAAGGGAAGGGAAGGGCTAGTAACCACAGGAAGTGCATGGTCATGGTTTCTTCTCTCACCCTAAGTTGTCTGTCTTTATGACCAGAAGTTCCCCCCAGAATTGTACTTTATTTTGCTAGAGGGGAAGTTGAGGCCTGAAGTCCCTGATGAGTGCTCAACTGTGCAGCTTATCTGGGTGGGGGTGTGGGAACAGGATATGAAGGGACATTGTCTTTTCTAGATAGGGCAGCTTGTTAAAGACCCATCAGAAACATGAGTTGGAGATTGTCTCTACCCTAAATATTCAGAAATGCATTTTTCAGGAAGACTCAATGCCCACACACATGTATGTGCATGTACATGAGCACAAACAGACACACATACCATTCAAGGCAAAGTTTCAGGAGATAACATTTATCCTAGTCATTTGCAATGTTCTCTGTTATTTTCCATGCCTATTCTGTTCCTTTCATTCCACTATGTGTTAAAACGTGAGCAGCATGCTCCTTCTTAAAGAATGATTACTTGCACTTTGCAAAATGTTAATCTGCATCTCTTTTCCTCTGAACCAGTATTCATTGGCAGAGGAAGAGAGAGATCCAAATGGAGTATATAGAGGAAGGAAACAGACCAGAGGATAGGACTATACACACATCATCACAAGAGCAAATGGGATGGAATTATCATTTTCTCAGAGCTCATGCATATGAGCTCTAGTTGTCACACATACTAGATGTAGTATGACTTTCATAACAACCCTGTAAGATAGCTATTATTACTTCAATTTTATTACAACCATCAAGGTTTATAGTTCAGAATTAGATATTTTTAAATTAAAAATTAAGGGCCTTTACTGCTCCTTGGAAGCAAGGATGGCTAGACTGCATCTTACATATTTTGGACATGTAGTCAGGAGAGACCAATCCCTGGAAAAAGAAATCATGTTTGGGAGAGTGGCAGGTCAGCAAAAAAGAAAAAAAAGGAAAACCCTCCACCAGATGGATTGGCACAGTGTCTGCAACAGTGGGCTTAAGCATAAATAAGATCATATGCCTGGCACAGAATCGGGAAGTGTTTTGATCTGCTGTACATAGGGTTGCTATGAGTTGGACTTGATTCCATGGTACCTAACAACAACAACTGCTCTACCCCCCAAGAGAAATAGAGAAATAGAGTTCTGCAAATGGGAAAGGGAAGTGGAGTGGAGGAGATGGGTAATTTGCTCTGAGGGGCTGGAATTTCCTACTTTCACATTAGGAATCAAGCTTGGTTTTGCTGAAATACACACACTGTTAGTATCTGAGATTTTATACTGTTTTTGTTACAACCACCTTGGGAAATAACATTATTGTCTCTTTAAAAATGTAGAATTAAGACTCAGACACATTAAGATCACAGCCCATGACACAGCCATGACACAGCCCAGGATCATAGCCCATGACTGTCAGAACTGGGCTTCAAGCACCCATCTGTTGCTTCCCTGGACTTAGAGGAGGGAATCTAGGGAAGAGCAGGGTAACATGGCGGAGTGTCATTTCTCTTGTTCATAGGTGGGACCTCAGGGATAAATGCTTTCCCCACATCATTCTACCATGCTCTTGGTATTAGCTTGGGCTGTGACTGGGGTGACCCACTTCATTGTTTTATCTTTTTTATTTAAAATATTTTATTAGTAATTTTTTCAGTTAGCGTACAGATTAATGAGTTTAATTTTGACATTGTATACCTGTGCATCATTGTACATTTCTCATATTCATCTCCCTCTCCATTACCCTCATCATGTCCATTTTCTTGGTATTTATTGGCTGGATCTCTGTAGCCCCCAGCCTAATTTCCTGATCCCACCCACAGCTCTGACACTCTATAGAGTAAGACATTTACACACTTTCCTAATGTCTTTTCATGTCTGGGCATCTTGGGATTCTCAGTACTGTTCTCTTCATGCTGTAGAGTTATCAAATAAAATACAGATTGCCCAGTTAAATTTGTATTTCAGATGAATAGCAAATAATTTTTTAGTATAAGTGCATCTCAAATATTGAATGGGACATATGCTAAAAATTACTTATCTAAAATTCAAATTTAACAATGAATCCTACATTTTTCTTTCCAAAAGTGGCAACCTTATCCTTGGTGTTCTACCACCAACAGAATGGAGGGGAATGTGGAGCTGCAGAAGTCTTGCATGACCCCGCATCAGCAAGACCAAACAGCAGGGGCTTTAAACAAATGAAGGGCTTCTGTTTTCCACTCATGTAACTGAAAATTGAGAAATAGATTGTTGAGGGCTGGGATAATAGCTCTATAACATCAAGGTTCAGATTTACCAATATTCTAGTTGTATTTCATCTGCTTGGCTGAAGGTGAGGGGATGGTCTTGCCTCCTGTCAGGGGACTAACCTTAGAAATGTTGACTGCACTATAGGCCCATATTTCCTACTTTGTCTGGCATAAGTATATTTTAACAGATTTCCATTCTCTCTCTCTTCTTCCATCCTCTATCTAGTTCATACATATGGTATCACTGGTACACTTTCTAGTTTTGTTTGTAGTTTATTCAATATCAAATGGGGATTGTGGCCAACTAGAGTAGAATGAACATCAAGAAATTCTATATTTGGAGTTAAAGGCAGTAACTGATGAGACTCAATATTTTAGTTACTTCAGGAGAGTCAAGCTTCATTTTCCTTTACATAAAATATGGTGAGAACTATGTCCAGTGGAAAGATTCCTGTTTTTAGTAAGCTTAAGTATGTTGATGTTGGGCAACCAAGTGATGGACAGTAATGGACATTTGGCATAAATGTGGTTTTGTGGTGCTTTTGAATTCTTTCTCTATATTAGAGGAATTCCCAATTATGATTCTTGCTTTCCTCAGGTATAATCCATAAACTTCCTTTCCCTAATTCTCTTGCATGTATGGGCCAGTCATGTGACCTAGATCCCACCAATCAGATGAACAGGTATAAAATTTCCTTCAAACGGAGTAACATGAGGCATGATGTGCAGTTAATTTTTCCAGTGAAGGTGAAAGGGCAGAGGGATCTGTCTTTGGGACAAGAATTGATATGACTCAAGGGTCTGGTGCTGCCTACAATATCTGGACCACCGAAGAGGGCAGGAGTACCTTTGTTGGTTAACTCTATGGAGTAGGAGGGTCATTGTTTTTGACTAGATATCCTGTAGAAATAATTGTCAGCAGCTTGGGAAGTAGTTATTTACCACATACAAAGAATTTGTTAATAATTAATTAGTGTAACATGAATGTACGGTCAAAGTAGATAAGTGATTTCCACATTATTGGAGATATTCAGGTAGAGGTTGGATGGAGTTTTGTTCACAATTCACAGGTTGTTGGAAAGGAAGGTTGGATTTGACTTAGCGCTTTGGTTTAATGATAGCAGTGATTCCTTATTTATAAAATGCAGAGAGGTTATGCCTTTTCTGAGTTCCTGAAACACTGACTCTCTGAATCTTTAAACACTTTGATGTTTAGGGCATACAGCTGGCTTTGCATTAGGTGGAGCAAACTTGAATCCTGGTTCCACCACTTACCTATTTTTCTGATGTTTAAGTTCTCAGCCTTAGTTATTGTATCTGTACACTATAAAGAATGATACAGCATTGGGTTTTGTGGAGAAGTAAGTATGGTGCTAAATGTAAAATCCCACATGGTTGGCCCTTAATAAGTGTTGGTTTTATTTCTTTGTGTTATATCTTTTGTTGCCATATGACAATTTTAGGAGTAAATGATGGGTATGTCCTCATTGGGCTGATATATTTGTTTGGACAAAGAATAAATATACTTCCTCTAAGTTCTTCTAAGCATACTACAGCTTAACATCAGAATTATAGGTTTAGTTGTGTTCCACTTTGCATAGCATCTTGTTTCTATTCATTGAACTCAAGGCTACCAGGCTTTTTTTTTTAACCTTGTTTTTTGAGCAATAGCTGAGAATTTCCCAAAAGAACATGTATAAAAAAAAACTTGTTTTAACCTTGAAATTGCCAGGCAGTGGTGCATCACCCATAGGCTTCCATACATGTTAAAGCTTCCAGTAAGGAAATGCCATGAATAAGGGATGGCATGGGCTCATGCCCTCTTACACTGTATTGACAGGACAATGGAGCAGGCATGTACACCCTTTATGGTACTAGCCACATTTTCCCGAAGCAGCCTGGAGCAATGTCTGTGTTTGCCATTGGCATAACCATTACCCACTTCTATAGTTGATGCTTCTGAAAGGCCAAGTTTTCTAAATTTAAAGTGCACTCTTAACTTCTACTAGCTAACATTCAACATCTGCAAAGTAAATGGACAAGATTGCTTTCAGATTATTTATTTTGTTATGCTCTTGCCTTAATACCTAATGTAATATTTCCCATTTGAATTACTATACTCTCTGCACACCTTTTTTGAGTAGATTGAGGATCTAGGAGATTGATCAATGGAGAAGTCTTGGGAGATGATCTCACAATTTATGATGGGAGTAAGCTATCTCAGGGTTATATGTCTTTATTTTTTCCCTGAGGATTTTCAGCAAGAACCCAAAACATCTGTTTTAATGAGACTTTTTGTCACTGTGATAAATGCCTGACTGAAACAACTTAAAGGGAGGAAAGATTTATTTGGCTTACGGTTTCAGTCCATGGTCATTTGTCTCCATGTTTCTGTGGCTGTAATGGGGCAGTTCATTGTGGTGGCTAGGAAGCAGAAAGAGAGAATGGCTGTGCTAGCAAGCTTCCTCTTCTTTCCCTTTTATTTCATCAAGGGTCCAAGCCTATTGGATGGTGCTGCCCACATGCAGGATGGGTCTTCCCCCTTTTGTTAATCGACTCTGGAAACACCTTCGCAGATAGATCCAAAAGTGTGCTTTACTAATCTTCTAGGCACTTCTCAGGGCTGGGGTTTAGCTCAGTTGGTAGAGCGCTGTTCCACACTTTCTGAGGACCTGGGTTTGATCCCCAGCACTGCAAAAAAATGGGAGAAGGATGTCGCAGTCCACTCCCAAAAACAATCCCAAAGCTCTGTGAGTGTCACTATGACTGACATGAAGGTACTTTTCAATCCAATCAAGCTGACAAACAAGATTAACTATCACATCTTTCATTTTAGGGGATTGCTTTCTTTTTTTATTACCCTATATTAATTATGCAAGAGGATTTCATTACAACACTTCCATACATGCATGTAATGTACTTTGATCATGTTCACCTCCCTTCCCTCTCGTGCCCCCTCTCCCCACTCCTGTTTCTCTTCCCAAATAGTTCTCCTTCCAATATTTATATATAAATATTCTAGATTCTGCATATGAGAGAAAACATGGAATATCTGTCTTTCTGAGTCTGGATTATTTTGCTTATATTGTCTTATTTTGCTTAATGTGGTGATCTTCACTTTTATTTTCTGCAAATGATATAATTTTGTTTTTATGGCTGAACAAAGCTCATTGTGTATTTATACATTTCCTTTATCCATTCATATGTTGATGGACATCTACACTGATTCCAAAAATTGAATATTATGAATAGTGCTAAGGTAAACATGGATATGCAGATATCTCTGTTGTATGCTTATTTAGATTTCTTCAGGAATATTCCCAGAAGTGGTATAGCTGGATCATATGGTAGTTATATTTTTGGTTGCTTGAGGAAGCTTTGTACTTATTTCCATATGGCTATACTGATTTCCATGCTGACTGAACTAATTTCCATTCCCACCCGTTCCATTCCCACAGTCTGTAAGGGTTCCTTTTCCCATGCATCCTTGCCAGCATTTGTCGTTATTAGTTTTCTTGATGGTAGCCATTCTTTTTGGGCTGAAATGGAATCTCCATGGAGTTTTGTTTTGAATTTCCTTGGTGGCTAAGAACGCTGAACACTTTTTCATATATTTATTGGCCATTTGGGCTTCTTTTGAGATCATCTGTTCAATTCACTTGCCCATTTATTGATTGGACCTTTTTTCTTGAGTTTTTTATATGATCTAGAAATTAATCACCTGTCAGGTGTATACAGGGCAAAGATCTCCCATTATGTAGGGTGCCTCTTTACTGTATTGTTTCATTTGCTGTACAGAAGCCTTTTAATTTCATGCAATCCCATTTATTAGTTTTTGCTATTATTTCCTGGGCAACTGGAGTCCTATTCAGAAAGTTCTTGCCTTATGCCTATATCTTGAAGTATTTTCCCATAGCAGTTTCAAAATTTCAGATCTGACATTAAGATCTTTGATCTATTTAAAATTGATTTTTGTATAGGGAAAGGGACAGGGATCTAGTTTCAGTCTTGTACATGTGGGTATCCAGTTTTCCCAGCACCATTTGTCGAACAGGGTACCTTTTTCTCTAGAATATGTTTTTGGTACCTCTGTTGAAAATCAGATGGCTTTAGCTGCATGGATTTATTTCCAGGTCTTCTATTCTATCCCATTCATCTGTGTGTCTGTTTTTGTACCAGTACCACAGTTTTTGTTACTATGGCTCTGTAGTATAATTTAAAATCAGGTATTGTGATACCTCCAGCATTGCTCTTTTTGCTCAGGATTGCTTTTACTATTCTGGGTCTTTCATGCTTCCATATGAATTTTAGAATTGTTTTTCTATTTTTGTGAAGAACATCATTGGAGTTTTGGTGGAGATTGCAGTGAATCTGCAGATGACTTTTGGTAGTACAGCCATTTTTGCAATATTATTTCTGCAGGTCCATGAGCAGGCAGCTCTTTCCAACTGCTAGTGTCTTCTTCAATTCTTTTCTTCAGTGTTTTACAGTTTTTATTGTAGAGGTCTTTTCACCTACTTGATAGGTTTATTCCTAGGGATTTTTTGATGTGATTGTGCATGGAATTATTTTCCTGATTTTTTCTCAGTGCATTTGTTATTAGTATATGGAAAAGTTATTGATTTTTGCATGTTTATTTTTTAAAATGCATATAGTTTTGTGGTACTTGGGAGTTGAAATCTAGGCCTTGCACATACTTTGCAAGTCTTCTACCAATAGGCTGCACCCCCAGCCGTTTTAAAAATTTTGAATTTTGAGACAGGGTCTTACTAAACTGCACAGGTTGCTTCTGGCCTCAAACTTGTGATGTTCCTGCCTCAGCCTCCTGAGTTTCTTGGATTACAGGCATGTGGCACCATGCCTGGCTTGATTTTTTTTTTTTTTTTTTTTTTTTTTTTTTGCGGTACTGGGGTTTGAACCTAGGGCCTCGAGCCTGCATGCTTTGCAAGTGCTGGACCACTGAGCTGCACCCCCAGCCCATTTTTTTACTTTTTGAGACAGGGTCTCGGTAAGTTACACAGACTGCCTCTGGTCTCGAACTTGCGATCCTCCTGCCTCTGCCTCCTGAGCTGCTGGGATTACAGGCATGTGCCACCGTGCCTGGCTTTGGTTTAATTTTTGTATGTTGATTTTACGTTCTAGTTTTCTGAAAGTTTATCACATTTCAGAGTTTTCTGGTAGCATCTGTTGTTGTTAGGTGCCATCGAGTCGGTATCTGACTCATAGGCACCCTCATAAGGTTTTCAATGGCTGACTGTTTCGGGATTGGGTGGCATCTGTAGGGTCTTTTAAATATAGGATCATATCATCTGCAAATAGGAATAATTGGACTTCTTCTTTTCTTATTTGTATCCCTTTTATTTCTTTCTCTTGTCTGGTTAAGAAGTCCAAGGACTGTATAGAATAAGAGTGGACAAACTTGTCTCCTTTCTGATTTTAGAGGAAATGCTTTCAGTTTGTTTCCCATTTAGTATAATCCTGGGTATAGGTTTGTCCCATATAGCTTTTATCATGTTGAGTTACTATCCTATTTCTAGTTTCTTCAGGGCTTTTATCATGAAGGATATTGAATTTTGCCAAAGGCTTTTTCTAAATCTATTGGGATGATCATGTGATTTCTGTCCCTGAGCCTACTTTTGTGCTGTGTTACATTTATGAATTTGTGCATGTTAAACTGTTCTTCCATCTGGAATGATACCAGCTTGAACATGATGTATGATGATTTTAATCTGTTGTTGAATTTGGTTTGCAAGTATTTTATTGAGAATTTTAGCATCTATCTTTATTAGGGAAATTGACCTATAGTTTTCTTTTTAAATTGTGTCTTTATCTGCTTTTGGCATCTTGATAATACTGGCTCTTAGCATGAGTTTGGTAGCATTCTTTCTCTTTCTACTTCATGGAATAGTTTGAGGAACATTGATGTTAATTATTCTTTAAAGGTCTAGTGGAGAGTAACTGGGCTGAGTCAAAATAGCGCACAGATAACACACACCTTCTGTTCCGGAGCAATAGGAAGCTTCGATTAGGGGTTTAAAAATCAAATTGAATAAATAGAAACAGAGATAATTTAGTTTGAGAGATAGAGAATGAAACTAGGCATACACTGAAATCAAGGATTAGGCTTCAGAGGAGCTACACAGTGGCCAGCAGCAGAACCGCCGCCATTTCTCCATCAC
>VMDO01028664.1:0-23609 GCA_007922755.1 Pedetes capensis
GGAGCAGGGGAGGTCTTTCCATTTTTCAGTGTCCTCTGCTATTTCTTTCTTTAATGTTTTGAAATTTTCCTTGTAGAGATCTGAAGGGTCTTTGGTTAGATTGATTCCAAGGTATTTAATTTTCTGGTGGGCTATCATGAATGGTATTTTTCCTGAAATTTCCTTCTCTTCCTGTTTGGAATTGGTGTAAAGAAAAGCTGTTGATTTTTGTGTGTTAATTTTGTAGCCTGCAACTTTGCTGAAGGAGTTAATTAGATCCAGAAGTTTTCTGGTTGAGGTTTTGGGGTCTTTCAGTTATAAGATCATATTATCTGCAAATAATGATAATTTGACCTCTTCCTTGCCAATCTGTATCATTCAGGGGATTTTCTATGAACGATTAAGGCTGAATGTGGAAAAATATATAGGAGAGAGTTCCCAGGCTCTGATGATGGTATTTCAAAGTTAGTGGTGGGAATTAATAGTTTAAATATTCATACAGGCATTGCCCAGAGGATAGAGAGTTTTGGCCAATGAATTTTTTAGTATTTTGTTCCCGTTTACAGGTCTTTCCCTGTGTAGACAGATGGATGCTTTGGGCAATGTAGCTTGATACTGTTAAATATGCTGCCGAGGTGCCTAACAACTCTTTCCTTATGCTGTGCTAGTCATACACACTTGTGCCTATAATTTGATTTTCAATGTAGGTTTCCCTAGGGAAGTCAGTATGCTGTTTCTATGACAGATTTCTCATTGTAAAAGAATATATTGAAGCTCCGATTTTATTTATCAGTCTGGTAAGCTGGGTTAAAGTATACCCTTGGGAAAAGGAATCCCTCACTGGAGGCCAATGAACATGCTTCTTAGTTTGAGAGGGATTGTAATTCCTAAGATGAGGAATGCTACTCTGTGTGGCCTGTGTGGTTATTTAGTCCCTCTGGTCCTTACCAGACTTGGCCCTGTGCCTTTCCATCCATTCTACCTCCAGGCCTGGAACAGCAGAGGATGACATTTGAAGTTTTTGGCCATCAAATCTCCAATTAGGGGATAAATATGTATATAGTTTAAGACCTTGGAAAAAAACCCAACTATAATTAATTTACTATGCAGGTATTTATACATTTAAGTACGTGACTGTGTTTACTTGTTTTCTAACATGTAACAAGTATTTTTGTTCTGTGAGTAGTAACTTCATAAGGAAAGCCATATTTTCTTTGTATTTTATAAGCCAATTCTTCTTTTCTACAGTTATTTTTACTTAATTTATGAGATAATTCAGACTTATAGAGAAGTATGAGAAATAACTACCATCCAGGTTGAATGGATGTTAACTGTTGGCCATGATCACTTCAGATCTTTGTTTTAGAAGTATGCTAATCACTCAGAGATGATGTCTCTTGAATATGCATGCTGTTGGGCAACAGGACACAGACACACAGCTGTGGCTTTGATTTCTATTGTATTTCCTAATAATGACAATACAGTAGAACAGTACCCTGTAGCCACAGCAGGTTCCATAAGGCAGCCTGGTCTCTGAGTGAAAACACATCAAGGAAAAATCAAAATCAATTATGGACTGGCAAAACCAAGAAGGACAAAAAAGATTGAGAAAGGGAAGCTACATAGCAGTGTGTAGAGGGCACACACAGGTATCCCAGCTTGAAAGACCACTATTTTGGTTCAGAGGGAATTAGCATGCACCTGGCCTTTACTTGGGAACTCCCAGCAGAACTACTGGCTGTACAGTGAGCTGTGGGGCCTCTCGTAGTCTCAGTCTGTTCAGCTGCACACTGGGGCCAATAAAAACACCTGTTTCACAGAATTATTGTAATGAGTAGACTAATACACAACAACCCTATGAGCTAGTCTATGTAGAGTGATTTGATTTTAAACTATTTGATTTTAAAGTTTGTAACCACCTATCAAATGGAATATCTTTTCAAGAAAGGCAGCAACCTAGGGTCTTTTGCTCAGTCTCAGCGGGCTTTAAAGGATAGCACCCCAAATAGAAGAGGACTTGGTGAGACCTCAACAGATCCCATGGAAAGGGCTTATATGAATCAGAGAAGTAATAGCCTCACCAAAAGACAGAAGAGGAAGTGGGAATAAACCCAAACTTGTTATGAAAACAATGAATGGCAAAATGGCAAAGGCCCCTTGAATGTAATGGAAAAAGTGTTTTGGGATATGGTAGGCTACCCTTGGAATCCTTTTTTCTCTCTTATGGCTAACTTGTAATCTCAACCTGTTTATTTTTCTGAGCATCAGTTATTTTACCTATGAAATGGGGGAATTTTTCTCATAGAATTATTTACTGAAGGATTAAGTGAAATAATTTATATAAAGTATTTGATAATTATAACTCTAATATTTATTAGATGCTTATTATATACCAAGCCCTGGAATAAGGTTTTTCTGTGTAGTTTTTCTTAAACCTAGTATGGCTCTAGGCAAGTAAGTATTCACAATAAATTATAAGTTCCCTATAAAGTGCTAGATAAAGTAAGATATTGGTGACAATAATATTAAGAAGATACTGAGAAATAGTTCATCTTGTAAATTGTTTGCAGTAAATAGCATGTAAAAAATGAGAAAATATGGGATTCTGAAAGTGTGGAAATTACTAAGTTGTGTAGTGCATGCAATAAAGGACACATCACATCTGAAGTAGGAAGAGCACTAACAGTTTGAACAATTGTGGCAGGAAGGGACCCCTTTTCAGGTGAACCATAGTGAAATGATAATAATTCAGTGAAGTATTTACTGATTATCTTGTGTAAAGCATTTACCAAGTTCAGGAAATTTTTCTATGTTCTTAGTGGTAATAATGGTGACTGTTATTGTTGTTAGGTGCCATTGAATCAGGTTCAAACCATAGGGACCCTACATACAACAGAATGAAACACTTCCTGATTCTGTGCCAGGGCACATGATTTTTTCTATGTTTAAGCCCACTGTTGCAGTTACTATGTCAATTCATCTGGTTGAGGGTCTTCCTTTTTGTTGTTGTTGTTGTTGACCTGTCACTCTCCCAAACATGATGTCTTTCTCCAGGGATTGGTCCCTCTGGATAACATGTCCAAAATGTGTAAGACACAGTCTAGCCATCCTTGCTATTCTTTTCACGAATCCTGGAAAACAAACAGATCAAAAACAAAACAAAAAACAAACAAAAAACCAAAATAGTTAAAAAAACACCAAACCTCCAATAAAAAACCAACCAACCAACCAACCAGCTACCCAGCCACTGAACCAACCAAACTCTAATCTCCCCTCTCTCTCTCTATGTATGTATGTATGTGTGTGTGTGTGTGTGTATGTATATATGTATATATATGTATACATATATATGTATATATGTATATATATGTATATATATCAAAACTTTGCATATATATGTTTTACACTCTAAAGAATAAGGAAGATAAAGAAGTTAATTTAACAATTTAACTCTTACCTTTACCATTTATGCATGTGAATGGGGGAGAAGAATTTACATAAAACTCAGATAAATGGTGTAACTTCTTCAAACACTAAGCCTGGCCAAGCAAACTTTTCTTTCTGAAGGCTGAAGGAAGATATTTCAGTGCATAGAGAACCTTAATTTATCAACAAACTCTAAAGCTGCAAAGCCCCTTATAAGACATTATAAGGCATAGTGGTACATGCCTGTAATCTTAGTACTTGGGAGGCTGAGGAAAGAGGATTGCTACAAGTTTAAGCTAGCCTGGACTACACAATGAGTTCCAAGCTGTCAAGGCTACATAATAAAAAAAGAAGCATTCTCTTAAAAAAAAAAAAAAAGACATAACACAGGCTTAGGAAATGATCACAAGCACTTTTGGAAGATAAGTGGTTTAGGACATAAATGAAAGACAAAGCTAATGATTCTAATTGTAAATTAATTGCTAAATTAGACATGATATTATGAGAACTGAAAGGTGGGAAACATGAAATTTTAAGAGGAATTTCAGATGGCCAAGAAGTGGGACCAAGTGGGATTAGAGAAGAGAGGGAGAGCTGAGCCAAGTGCTAGAATTATTCTCATTAGAAGAGCATCCAAGGTCTTCTTGGTTAATGATAGGAATGAATAATAGAAGTAGTGAAAATGGTTGTTTTAAAACATGTTAGTGTTAAAAATATTAAATTGTGAGAGAGAGCCAAACAGCCCAACTCATTATCCTTATTAAGAGGAGTTCAAAGTGGATGGCAGAAATAGTGAAAACAGTTGTATTAAAATGTGTTGATGCTGAAAAATGTCAGAAAAAGTGTTAGATTAGTTATGGCTATTTTCAGACTTCATTTGAAAATTAAGAAATAATGATGGTAAACATTGGTTTCTCCTCCTCCTCCTCCTTTTTCTCCTCCTCTTCCTCCTCCTATTCTTCCTCCTCCTCTTTTTCCTCCTCCTCCTCTTCTTCCTCCTTCTCCTCTTCCTTCCTTCTTTCCTTCCTTCCTTCCTTCCTTCCTTCCTTCCTTCCTCCCTCCCTCCCTCCCTCTGTCTCTCTCTCTCTCTCTCATGACCAGGCATATTCTATCCTCATTCAATCCTCTTGAACTTTGGCAGAATTTGACAAAGGAGGTGAAAACTCATTTCAGTGATGAAAAACCATTTTTCATCCTGCCTCAAACTCAGGAATTCTAGTAAAACCAAATAGTACTTAATTTTATCTGTGTATCTCATGTGCATAAATAGATGGGAAGTTTCTAAGGGAGTTTATTTCCTGAGCTGAATCATTGATCCTATTTAGGAAGTGCACAGGCTTATATGCCAATTTGTCAAAGATTTAGCCAAATAATTTTCAAGCTTACAAAGAAAACTTTCCATCCAGAAATTGTGATTCTAACACTGTGATTTATTTCTGGAATCTTAAAATGCCTTGTTGATGAAATGGTATTGGATAGCATCTATGGTTCTCATGGCTTCTGTGATTGGTTGAACAGTGGCTACTTGGAATTTCTAAAGAGTGTTCATTAGTACAACAAGTATGTCTGAGTGCCTCTGACTCCCAGGATTCAGTACTATAAGGATCACTAAGACTCCCTTCAACTCAAACCCATTCCATTTCCCTCCCACTCTTCTAAACATGGCTCTGTGTGTTTCCAAAGTCACTTCTCTTTTCTCTTAACTTAGAATCAATGGTTAAGAGTAGAGTAGAAAAAAATGTGGTCCATCTTTTTTCTCCCAATTCACCAAATATTTTACTATATTCCTTACAGTTGTAATGCTATAAAAATGTTTATATTTTTATAATTCATATAATATTATTTCAATCATCACATAATTATACATATTTATGGGATGTGATATGATGCTTTGATCCATGTAGATATTATATAATGGTCAAATCAAGATAATTAGTGCATTTATCATCTTAAATTTTTATCATCTCTTTAGAAGTCCACTGCCATTCTGAGTCTGTGACTTCCATAGTCACTGGCCTGCTTTCAGTCCACAGAATCTCTTTCAGTCACATTATAATGCTGTGCCTGCATTTCTTTGAGAAAGATTGGCTAAACAGTAAGATTTCATATTCCTGTGCATGACGGTGAATAGACAGATAATTCATTATACCTTTTTTTATAGAAATAAAAGTGATTTTCAGGCTGAGTGAGGTGATACATGCCTGTAATCCCAGCAACTCAGGAGGTGGAGGCAGGAGGATGGCCAGCTCTTGTAAAACATGAGGAAGGCCCTGGGTTCAACCTCCTAGTACTGAAAAGAAAAGTGATTTTCAAAGTTCAGTATTTGTAATGTTTGCTGCTTTATTTACTCTCCAAAGAAAATTTTAGGCAATGTACAAAAAAATATAAATCTGAAAGGCATATATATATATATATATAAAAAACACATATGAAAACTGGTATGGGAAGGATATTTTTTAAGTGGACTCCAAAGTGCATACTGGAAGGACTTGTCCGCAGACTACCAGTACACTGAGTGCCACTGGACTTATTAAGAAAGGAGGTGCAAATTCTAGTTTCCACCTCCAAGGAACATATTTAATCTGCTCAGGGAGAGAAGAACAGCACACTACAGGGAACTTGTTGGTGGTGATGCTAAATTTTAATTGCATTACATGGCCTGTAAAGATCAGGGAGAGGAGAGCTTAGTGTAAATGAAAGGGTTTGAGGGAGTTTTGCTGGAGGAAATGGGAAATGAGTCCAGGCTTCTTTATTTGTATCACCAATATTTAAGAAGGAGAGGCATAAGCAGAAGTCTTTAGTGGACCTACTTGGAAGAGAATGGACCAGGGTTTAGCTCAGTTGGCAGAGCACTTGCTCTGTCCCCTGCACTGCCAAGATGGGAGAAGGACCTGGTGGCCCACTTTCAAAACAACTAGCCATTGAAAACCCTATGAATAGCAGAGAAGCACTGACATAGTGCTGGGCATAGCACAGTGTAGGGGAGTGTTTCAGTCTGTTGTACCTAGGGTTGCTGTAAGTCAGACTCAACTTGATGGCACCTAACAACAATAAATTGGAGGTGAGGGGTGTGTCATGGGAAATTCCTGTGGTTTAGGTGGGTGAGACCAGACTGTTTCACAAAGGAGTTTGAATATGAGGAGATAGGCTCTCAGGAGCTGAGGAGTCACAATGTGAAAAAGGATTATATTTGGCATTCAGCTTAAGGAGACCAACTACCCAAATTTACGTGCCTAGGTTAATATGGAATGGAGCCGGGGTGTGGTAAGAGTTATAAATTTTGTAATACTTAAATGAATATTTAAGAGATACTTAAAGCTGAGAGGAAAAATGAGAGGAACTTGTTAAGGAGTGATGGCTGAATTATGTAGTAGAGGGGTGGAAACTGACCAGAGTGGGAGGGAGGAAGCCTAAGAAGGAGCAGAGAATAAAGACTGAGGACAGCAGGAGGACAGTGAGATGAAAGTCTTGGGGAAGGGAGCATTTGAGGCAATGGGCTGGATAATCAGGTCTAGAGGTAGGTGCCCATGAGATCAAGACTAAGGAAAAACATCATTATTCAGAAGGAACTGTAGGACCTCAAGAAAGGGATTTTAATTTTCTTTTTCTTGGGTGGGGGGGTGGGAACAGGCTGGCTTCAAACTCACAGTCCTCCTCCTGGCTCAACCTCCCAAACGCTGGGATAATTTTTTTTTTTTTGAAGTTGAGGTTTGGGCCAGGTTTCAGAGTGCTGTAATCCAAGCTACTCAGGATGGGACCTAGTCTCAAAATAAAAAATAGAAAGTGGGCTTGGGATGCAGCTCCATGGTAGAGCTTTTGCCTCACATGCACAAGACCCTGGGATCAACGTCTCAGTATTGGAAAAAAAAAAGTTGTGGTTTGGAAGTCAGAGGGCAGGGAGAAAAAAACCTATGCAAAGAAGAAAGGAGTGGTTTAGAAGCCAGCTGAATTAAGAATTTGCAATAAGAAGGAGAAACACGATAAGAACTTCCACACTCACTGAAATTAAGTGATGCATTTTTGACTAAGTTGTTCTCATGTATTTGACACTTCATATATATCACCTCTGGCAAGAAAAACCCTAAATATTTTCCTTAGGAGACTCTTGGGATATCACGATGTTGGGAAATGTGCAAGTCTGTCTTTGTTCTCTGGCCTGATGGGAAATTTGGGTTTTTCTTTTCTTCTGGAGCAGTACAGTTATGCTGCAAATATGCTCTCGATCCTTAACAGTAGGTGGATAACTGGTGCAATTCCTGTACCAACTGAAGAGTGCAGGTGATGATCAGCAGGATGACAAGTTGGAATTAGCCATAAAAAGTGCCAGTAACTTGCTTTTGTTATGAGTTTCTGGTTGTCAACTGTTGCTTCTTTGTATTGGGGTGTCACCATAGTAACTATAGCTTTTAGCAAACATTGAAAATGCCTTCCACTTTGTGTGCTATTAATATCTGGGTACATTATTATAGGGCTGGGGCTTAGCTTAGTTGGTAGAGCGCTGCACCATACTCTCTGAGGACCCAGGTTCAATTCCCAGCACAGCACAAATGGGAGAAGGACATGGCATCCACTCCCAAGGCAATCCTGAAACAATCAGCCATTGAAAACCCTATGAGAACTTAGATGGGAAGGGTGGGAGGGTGGAAGCATGGGGGAGGGTAAGGGGTAACCTATATGAATAATGTTTATCAAAATGCATATATGAAAATGTCACAATGAAAAGCATGTCAAAATGAATCACATTATGATGTACATTAAAAATTTCTAAAAAAAAAAAAAAAGAAAACCCTATGAGGGAGTTGGACTCAACTTGATGGCACCTAACAACAACAACAACAACAACATTATTATAAGTTCTATATGACAGAGGTTTCTATTTATCCTTTATAAATAATTTACTTTTGGAGGAAAATATATCTTTTTGGATATCTCTCAAATTCATTCTCCTTCTGAATTCCAAAGTTTCATAGCATAAATGTTTTATCTTTTTGACATCTTACTTGTTCAAATAGTATAATTCTTTGGCTAAACATTTGTCTGATTCCTTGTTTCCTTAATTTGGTTTGTGGGCTTTAATCTTTTGGTCTAGCCTCTGAATTCCTGTTCCTGAATGTTATGGCACGTAAGGAAACCAAAGGATTCATTTAAATTCTAACACTCTGAGGTGCAACCTGTTCCAGCTTGGAGATGATTCTGCTTCCTCATAAACTAGTTCTCATTCTATCTGCTTTGTGAAGTAAATTTTAAGTAAACCTGGACAGATTTGTCTTCTTTATATATTCCCACTTTAAATTCCTTTATTACAATGATATGAAATTGAAAAATATCAAGTGATATGCAGTTGGAATTACAAGAGTTAAAACAGGCAATTTTTTAGGGTAGAATTGATACTTTTGAATTATGGTGCTGGAGACATCTATTGAATATACCATGGACTGCCAAAAGACCCAACAGACCTGTCCTAGAAGAAGTGCAACCAGAGTGCTTCTTGGAAGCAAGGATGGCTAGACTGTGTCTTACATATTTTGGACATGTAGTCAGGAAAGACCAATCCCTGGAGAAAGACATCATGTTTGGGAGAGTGACAGGTCAACACAAAAAAGGAAAACCCTCCACCAGATGGATTGACACAGTGCCTGCAACAATGGGTTTAAACATAAACAAGATCGTGTGCCTGGCACAGAAAAGGGAAGTGTTTCAATCTGCTGTACATAGGGTCCCTATGAGTTGGACTCGACTCGATGGCACCTAACAACAACAACAACAACAACAACAACAACAACAACAACGACAATGTAGGTAGTTTGGCTACTGTGGGGTAAATTTAAGCTAAGACTGAGAAGTGAAGAGATGGAACATGAAGAAAAGGAACTTCTCTGGGAGAGAGAGAACTACAAATTTGGTTTTCTTTGTTGGCAAATGGCTTATGAAACTAATCCATAAATCATCATGTGGATGAAACTGGGCAAGGTCAGTAACTATTGAGAGGTTAACAGAAAAACCACCAACAGTCCCAAAGTGGTTTTTATCTTGTGTAATTTTCTTTACTGGACCAAATAATCGGGTTCTGTGATCATATTGCTAAAAGATGGTAACTATCATATCTTACATTTTCAGTTGAAAGATTAATCAAATTATTCATGTGAAAACGGAGTGTAATTCATGTTCACTATTATGAAACCAGACTCAGATTGCTATTGCATGTTATATCTGACTTTCTGTGTGTTCTTTTTTGATAAATTGTGTATATTTATAGCATTTTTTTTTTTTGGTGGTACTGGGGGTTGAACCCAAGGCCTTGTGCTTGTGTGCTCTGCAAATGCTGGACCACTGAACTGCACCCTCAGCCCATTTTTTTACTTTTTTGAGACAGGGTCTCGCTAAGTTATACAGACTGCTCTGGTCTTGAACTTGTGATCCTCCTGCCTCCGCCTCCCATGCCACTGAAGTGTGATGTTTTGAAATATGTTTATACTTCGGAAAGGCTGAATCAAGTAAATTAACATATATACTGTTTCACATACTTATCTTTTTGTGGTGAGGACATGTAAAAGTTACTTTGATAGCAATTACTAAGTATACAATACATGATTTCTTACAAAAGTAAGCCACTTGGAGAGGCATTAAACTTAAACTTGAACAGGTTTTAAAAATGATCCTAGGGTTTGTTTTGGGGCTGTATATGTGCTTATAAATGTCTGTGTGTTGTGTGAATGTGTACACTGTTGTAGTTGTAAGGATGTGTGTGGAACTTCATAATAATGTTTGGCTGGAAGGGAACAGAAACAATGTACAATGATATACATGTATAGAAATGTTATAATGAAATCCATTGTACACTAACTAAAATATTACTGATAAAAAAGAAAAAAGAGAATGTTCTGGCTTGACTAGTGTGGAGCTTTTTAAGAATGTTGTGGCTGGAGGTAAATATGAGCAATGTACAATGATATTCATGTATGAAATGTCACAATGAAATCCATTAAGTTGGAAACTAAAAAAGATATGAATAAAAAAGAAAAAAAGAGAATGTTCTGGTTTGAGGAATTGGAGACTGTTCTTCAAGGAATTAAGCACAAGACAGGAAATAGATTCACACCTCTAGATGATGGGCTAAATCTCTACCTGCTGACTCCCTAGACTTGACATGTCTAGAAGCCCTGATTGTTTTGGGTTTCACTTGAGCTTGTTGGTTGTCAAGATTGTGTGAGTCAAGGGCATATCATTCTAGCTGAGGTTATCTAGGTGCATTCTTCATATGTTGGAGATGGTGATATCATTAAGTCAATTGTCTGAAAGTATAGAGGAGGATTGTTTTATAGAAAAGGAAGAACCTAACTGTCTGGCATTATGAAATTAGCTTAAGTCCAGAGTAGAAGCTAAGTGCAGAATTATCCTTTAAATCTTTCCCATCCAATCCTCTTTCCAGAATTATAACCAACTACACATTCAGTCTGTGCTTATGTCCTCCCAGAGGAGGGAAACTCACTACCTCCCCAAACGGTCTTTTCTGTCTTTGGATAGTTTTAATCACTGGACAATTTGTCTATCAATTGTTACTGTTGTTAGGTGCCGTCAAGTTGGATCTGACTCATAGTGACCCTAAATACAACAGATGAAACATTACCAGACACTGTGCCATGCCTGGCACTATTGTCAGTACTTCTCTGCTATTCATAGGGCCTGTCTGTCTGTCTTTCTGTCTGTCTGTCTGTCTGTCTGTCTTTCTTTCTTTCCTTCCTTCCTTCCTTCCTTCCTTCCTTCCTTCTTCTCTTTCTTTTTCTTTTCCCTTTATTGGTAAATGTTGTTGGGGTACAGAATAATACATCATTGGCTTTTTCCATTATGCAAGTATTATATCACCTTTGGTTGTACTTTTATCAATTTACAAGATTTATGGAAACTTTTGACTTGTTGTTGTTGTTGTTAGGTGCCATCGAGTTAGTATCTGACTCATAGCGACCCTCATAGGGTTTTCAATGGCTGACTGTTTCGGGATTGCCTTGGGAGTGGATTGTCAGGTCCTTCTCCCATTTTTGTGGTGCTGGGAATCGAACTCGGGACGTCAGAGACTGCAGTGCAGTGCTCTACCAACTGAGCTAAATCCCAGCCCACTTTTGACTAATATGCAGTAAAACTCATATGCATATTTGGGTTATTCATAGGGTTTTCAATGGCTCTTTGGGGGAGTGGGTTGTCAGGTCCTTCTCCCAAGCCTACAGTATCTGGTGTTCCCACGCGGTCTCCCATCCAAGTACTAACCAGGCTCGACCCTGCTTAGCTTCTGAGATCTGATGGAATTGGCATGGCTGCAGGCTCTGTCATTTGAGGCAAATTGATATTCTTTTGCTTTATTGTCCATTGGTTTTAGCTTTTCTTTGGAGACCAAAGCAGAGAAAATGTCTCCTGTTTCATATGACAATCTTCTCAGGTTGTTGTTAGGTGCCACTTGTGATTCCTTTCTTTCCCAAGGGCTTCAGCTTTTTTGTAACCTTGTATAGTGTGGCGCTCCAAAGTCAAACACAATATTCTTGATGTTATTTGACCAGCTTGAAGTAGAGAGACAATTATCAATGCAGCCTAAATTTGCACTAGATTTTTGGAGATTGTTGAGTATATTAACCTCAGTTCCATTGTTAATGACAAGGACCAACCCACTCTGTCATTAAGTCCCTTTTATTATTGCATCATATGTGGACTTACTGAGTATGTCTTTGCCATCTCCATCAATATCTAAACCAACAGGTCAATTAAATCAGAAGATCTGTGGGTGGAGTGCAGACATATTTAAAAAAACTCCCTAAGTGATACTAATGGGCAACTAGGCTTAACTACCTTTGATCTAAGTTACTACTAATAATATTGAGCACAACACTATTAAAAACATAGTTATGTACCTAATCCCTTATCATTAAAGGCTTCCCTATAGATTGCTGTTGGCCCATTAATCATTGCATCTTGTTTATTAAAGTAGTTCCAATTTCTATAATTAACTGCTCTTGCCACCAACCTGACATTAGTTTAATTATGTTGTATTATTGCTCTCTATCTTAATAGGCAGAAACACACACACACACAGTATAGTTTTGGTTTAGATGACTTCTACATGGAAGCAGAAGGATGGAATAAATAACTGAATGTTGAAGAATCTTTTCCAAGTCATGTTTCTGGGATTCTTGCAAACCACTTAGACCCATGTTTGAAATTTCAAATATTTTTGTAGACCAAATACCACAAAAACAGCATTGTCCTAAGCAAGACATTTTTGAGGTTAGGAGCATAAACAGGCTGAACTTCTTTATAATGTTTTGCAGAGAAAGCATCATTAAGATTTCTTCTAGATGAAAAAAGAAGCTAAAGGAATGTTTTTTTCTTCTTCCTTGAATTTTGATATGAGAAAATTAATAAACTGCATGTTATGCTAAATAATGTGAAAAATTTATATTTATGGCAGTGTCCTCTCTTTGGCAAAAAGACTTCTCTTGGTTAGAGACTCAGAATTATTGGGTTGTGTTGTGAATTATGAACAATGATATTAGCTCATGTTTTCCTTGTAATGGAATTACTTTATCTACCATGTATTATTCTGTATTTTTTCAAATTGGGGTTATCAGTCATGAGTTGAGTAATTATTAAGTGTTTATCACTTTGTTAAATGCTCTAGAGACTCAGCCCTTTGGGAGTTTGCTACCCCATGGGATTTTGAGATTATGTCATATGCATAAATGAAATAACAGCATAAAACATTATAAAGTTAAGTGTGAAAATCAGAGATGGTGGATTTATAAGTAACATTTTCACTGTATCTGGGAAAGGAAGATAATTTTCTAGGAAGACATAAATGTATTTCTTTTAAAAAATTGTTCATACTGGTAAAAATGTCTTAAAAATATGCGAGAATAGTAAAACATCACATTTCATTTATATAGTATAAAAATGGTTTAACTTGGTTTGAAAACCTACCAATTTGCTCTGTACTTTGAATATTTATCTAAATTTAGGAAACCATTTGTTGTTGTTGTTAGGTGCCGCCAAATTGGTATCCAACACATACCGACCCTCATAGGGTTTTCAATAGCTGACTGTTTTGGGATTGCCTTGGGAGTGGGTTGCCATATCCTTCTCCCACGGAAACCATTTAAGTATTCAAAAAGCCAAGTGCCAGTCACCCTTAAGCCCATCTAAACCTAAACTAACTGAAGAAAATGATGAACTCATTAGAAAGTACTTCTGATATGTACTGGAATTGAATGTTTTGAATATAAAACACAACATTTTTTGTTTGTGCAATTCAAATGTGAATAGTATATGTGCTTATTAAAACTCAATACTTAAAATATTTTGACATTAGGAATAGTTCTGAATTTGTTTTGTCAGCAAATAGAAATAAATAAATTCTGGAAACCATTCAGGGTCTATATGCTATTGACTATTCAAATGATGGCTGCTCATTTTGGATGTGTGTGTGTGTGTGTGTGTGTGTGTGTGTGTGTGTGTAATTTTTAAAAAGACTCTGTTGCACTTCCCCCTTCATTCTCATTCTGCCATGTTCCTCCTTTCATCTATATACCTGTGGTATTTCCTACATGGTTCCTTTGTTTTCCAACTTCATACTTGACCTGATCTTTTCATTTATCAGAGTTTAAGGAAAAGGACATGGCAATCAACTCCTGAAGCAATCCCCCAAACAATCAGCCATTGAAAACTCTATGGGGGTCACTGTGAGTTGGACCCAACTCAATGGCACCTAACAACTACAACAACAAATTGAAAATGCATGGAAAAAATCAGTGACTTTCCAATATATTTTCTTTTCTTCCAATATGTTTTTCTTAAAGGATTAAAGGAGAACTCCAGAAAAATATCTTTAGCTGAATCAAAAGAACAGTGCATTTATAGCCTAAGTCCTGGAGTGAGGCATTTCAGTGTTTCACTTATGACATTGATTCAGCTCTATGGTCTATTGGGGAAATCAAGGACCTCTCCAAGGTTCATACAAATGGAAGTCTCTTGGATTTGTACTAATTTTAACTTATTTATTTACATAGGCCTTTGAAAAAGTTGCATGCTGTTTTTCCTGTATTATAGCAATCTTTTAAATCTCCCTTTATTAGTAAGTGATCATGGGGTACAGAGTAATACAGCATTGACTTTTTCCCTTAGGCATCCCTCACATCAGTTCTAGCAACACTTTCATCAACCCACAAGGTTTATGGAGCCTTATGGTTAATATGTAGTAAAACTCAAATGCATATTTGGGTTATATTCTCCTGTTTTTCCAGTGTAGTTGTGCTGTTTACACTGAGATCATCCTCTCCTCCTTCATCCTTCCACATCAACCCACCTCCCCACCTCACCTTCCACAATCTTCTTTTATAGCATTTTTTACCTATCAAAATTCTTTAATACTTTGCTTCTTGGAGTATGCTCTCCAGACCTCAGACCATCACCACTGGCTTCCCCTGTGTTGTTAGAAATGCAGGTGGCTGGGTTCCACCACAAAACTACAGATGTACTGTTGCATTTTAACAACCTCTTCAAATGATTCATATACATGTTTGACTTTCAGTATCACTAGACTTATTTTAGTTAGGAGGGGCCTGAAGATTTTGGCAAAAGCATTGTTGTTATTGTTAGGTGCCATCGAGTTGGTGTCCGACTCAGCAACCCTATGTACAATAGGCGAAACACTATTATCAGTGCTTCTCTGCTATTCATAGGGTTTTTCAATGGCAGATTGATTTTTGGGAGTGGGTTGCCAGGTCCTTCTCCCAAGCCTACAGCACCTGGTATTCCCAGGCCCTCTCCCATTCAAGTACTAACCAGGCTCGATCCTGCTTAGCTTCTAAGATCTGAAGGGTCAGACACCACAGTGCTATGGCTGCAGGCAAAAGCACAGAGCATACTTAATTACCAAGTACAATGCTAAGTACTTTACATGTATTATCTCATTTACACTTCAGACTGTGCATGGTAGATAATACTATGCAAATTTTACAGAAGGGGAAACTAAGAATTGGGAGGAATAAGAGACTTTTCCAAAGTCACTTATTTGTAAAATGTGGGGTCACCTTTCAGATTTAGGAATCCAAGTTCTCACTTTTTCTACTATTCCATTATCTCCTGGGACAGCTGGTACTCAGTTCAGTACTTTTTAACTGGATTATGGTTTCTTTGTGATGAATATGGCTAACAAAGTGTTTTTTTTTTTTTTTTTTTTTTTTTTTTGTGGTGGTGGTGAGGAATGGCTTTAAGGAGGTCTTGAAGCTTTCCTGCAACAAGATTTGCAAGGAGGGTCTTTCTTTTTAACCTATGCATCCTAAATTTAAGGTTTAAGGTGATCTGTTTTGTTATACCTGCAACACTTTTCTTTATGGCATGTCTGCCTGCCTTCCTTTCCTATTTCTTAGTGAGGGCTTTTCTTTAGGTATGAAATAAGAAAAAATTCTAGAAATGTGTGGGTACTGTGGACCATGGCCTATGTGAGCCATGGCCTTGCACTGGCTTGGTCTATGCAATGGCTTTCAGCCTTTCTGGGTTTTACCTTCATTACTAAATGTGCCAGCAAATTGTTTTGCTGGGAACAACTATTGTGAGAAGGGAATATCTAAAACAGAGCTTGATATCTTTTGTAGCTAGAAATATAAATATTAACAACTTAGGGGAAAGTAGTTTCTAAAAAGGGCCTCAGGCCACAGACTCCTTGTCTAATTTTTTTTTTCTTTTTTGTGGTACTGGGGGTTGAACCAGGGTCTCATGCCTGCATGCTTTGTAAGTGATGGACCACTGAGCTGCGCCCCCAGCCCATTTTTTTGACTTTTTGAGACAGGGTCTCGCTAAGTTACACAGACTGCCTCTGGTCTCGAATTTGCGATTCTCCCGCCTCCGCCTCTGCCTCTGGAGACGCTGGGATGACAGGTGTGTGCCATTGCGCCCAGTGCTTCCTTGTATAATTTATGGTGCCATTGGTGACCTGCAGAGGGTGGGACACAGAGCACAGTGTTTTATGCTCATGGATTGCCTTCTGTTCTTCCAAACCTATTAATCTCTGGCTTCTTCCTTCTAAAACCCAACACACTTGAATAGGGGTCTGGATGAATTTTGTGGGCTGAGGTTTAGCTCAGTCAGTAGAGCGATGCTCTGTCCTCTCTGAGGACCCAGGTTAGATCCCCAGCCCTGCAAAAATGGGAGAAGGACATGGTAATCCATTCCTGAAGCAATCCCGAAACAATCAACCATTGGAAGCCTATGCAGGTCGCTATAAGTTGGTCACGACTTGATGGCAACTAACAATAGCCCTTACTCCAGATGGAAGAAGAATGCATTGAGGCAGAAGAATATGAAGGAAGTGGAATGATATGGCAGAGAAAGTTTGGGAACTGCAGCCGAGAGCCCTTCATTCATTCTTTCAGGAGACAGGGGAAAGGATCTGGTCTGCTTTGTTCCAAAGCAGGCTTGTACACTGGTTGTTATTCCTAGCTGGCCTCCCTGGTGGTGCTCTGATGGATCATTAGCTATTACATAAATAACTCCCTACTGTTACTTGCTCAGGAGCCTGGTACTTAGAATTACTTCTGTGAGCAGCCGCTCAGATGCAGGTCAGTTCAGCAAAGCAGAGCATCTGTTCTTGATTGCAGACTCAGTGTTTATCCCACGGTGGCTCTTGCTCTGCTCAGAGCTCACATGGGCTTCTTGTTGAATCTCTATGTTGGCTCCTACAGAAGACAATGGCCTACTTTTATGTCATTAGGGAATCCCATTGTCAAAAGCAAATTTAGGGTAGTTTTTACTCAGATCATCTCAAGCGTAACCTCCAATTTGGTGAAAATTCATCAAACCCTTTTCTGTATGATGTGATCACAAAAAACAAAAGATGGACAGTTTATTTATAAATTATTATTGTTGTTGGGTTTTCATGACAAAAATACACTTTTAAAGTCCTTTTCTCACCACTGGCCCTCCCCAACACAGAGAATTTTCCTTCCGTATTTCCCAGCTGGTCCTTTATTCTCTTCCTCTCAACACCTCACTCCCAAACAAAAACCTTAACAAACAACGCAAGGCCAGATGCTGAGGGTTTGTCTGAATTTAGATGTGTTACCCATTCTGCAAAGGGACCCAGAGACCAGGAAGGGCTGATTCTGTTGTAGGTGTGTGAGTGCCTGGTACCCTGCAGGGGCGGGGCCTCAGAGCTGCATATACTTCCCCTCTGATCTCCAGCAGCTGGGGAGAAAATTGCAACCTTTGACATGGTGTTATTTATGTAGAACTCTGGTATAAGAGGGCTGGGATTTAGCTCTATTGGTAAAGTGATGCGCTGCAGTCTCTAAGGTCCCGAGTTCAATTCCCAGCACCGCAAAAATGGGAGAAGGACCTGGCAATCCACTCCCAAGGCAATCCTGAAATAGCCCTTGAAAACCCTATGAGGGTCGCTATGAGTCAGATACTGACTCGACGGCACCTAACAACAACTGGTGTAAGAGGTGGAGTCTTAGGAAAGATTAGACTATTCATGTTGTTGTTGTTGTTAGGTGCCGTCAAGTCGGTATCCGACTCATAGCGACCCTCATAGGGTTTTCAATGGCTGAGTGCTTCGGGATTGCCTTGGGAGTGGATTGCCAGGCCCTTCTCCCATTTTTGTGGTGCTGGGAATTGAACTCGGGTCCTCCGAGACTGCAGCGCAACGCTCTACCCACTGAGCTAAATCCCAGCCCCAGACTATTCATAGTGAGTTTTTATAGCCCCTGGGGCCTCTGGTAAATCTTTCATGGGTGCCTTTCCTTGTTAACTGGACTTTTCCATTGTGCCTTTGTTGTTGTCGTAAACACTGAAGTCTTGCCTGAAGTTTGGTCTAGTTCCCAGACTAGCCAGCAGTGTGAACATGGTGTAATTTTTATTCTTATAAACAAACTAGCTTACATGTACTAAGTTGTCCCAAAACTCTGTTGTTGTTCAGGAAATGGGCCTGAGCAAGCTAGCTTCCATATTAGCTCAAAGAAATGTCCACTGTGCTCCTAGAAGGCTTGTAAGCCTTGCCCGAGCTGGGTCAGTGGGCCGAAGCTGAGGGCCTACTTCTAGCAGGGTCTGGTCTACCAGGAAGAAGCTTGAAGGGGCTCTGGGCTCTGAAGCAGCAGCAGAGAGCAAAGAGATCATTAGGGATGGTCCGTGGTCCACGAAAGTGCCACAGAAGTACTACCTTTGCTTTATGTTCTTTTCTCTTCTCTCTCTCTCGCTCTCTCTCTCTTATGGGTATTTTAAGTCATTTTTCAGAGGTCACAAAAGAAAAGTTAACATTTTGTTTGGAACTATCTAAAATGTTGTAAGCGTCTAAACATCCTGGAGAAAAAAATTAGTGTGATTTAATTAATCTCAGAGGGAAATTTAATTTGTTCCCCTGGTAATTGTCCAAAATTAGTTCTTTGTAGATAAATCACTATTTATTGGACATTTATTAGCTCTAGAACAGTCTTTCAGACGCTGAAACACTAAACCAAGCCCTGAGGGGTAGAAGAGAGGAGAGGTTGTGACTCTGTCAGTCAGATTTGCTTTGTGGGGCAACAGAGGCCAGAGCGCTCTCCTACCCAGCCACCTTCTGTGCTGCTGAGGTCTAGGTGGGAAATGAGCTCCCTAGGCAAGCCTGGCAGTGCGCTCCCTTGATTGAAAGGACTGAAAGTGACTGCTGTGGCTGATTGAATTAAAGTGAGCCCGGTAGTAGGCTGAGTTTAGAGAGGCTCTGTGCTTTACCAGAGCGAAGGGTGTACTATGAGGATCAGTGAATCCATTGCTTAAGAGGCAATCTGAACACCTCTTGCTTTTGATTCCTTTCTAGGGCACACATACCATTTGGGTGAACACAGGGCTCTGTGAGACATTGCTTTTATAGGTAACCCTCATCACTGCTCTAAATCTTTATTTCCTCATCTGAAAAGTAGTGTTGAAATAGTAACAGCCCATTGCACTTTTTGAGGACTAGCTGAGATGATGATGTACAGTGTGCAGCATAGTGCCTGGCATATGGAAGGAGATAATACCTGTTAGCTGGTGTCATTGTATCGTGTGGAAAAGCCATCACATAGAAAGTCACAGATTCTCCATTCTGCGTCCATCTTGGTGACTCCTGGGTCATGCTCATTTCTCTTCATTTAATAACAATGTTTCGTCTGCTGTCTTCAAAGATTTTGAGCACAATCTCTACTTGTAAAATGAAAGTAAATCTTAACTGGGCGTGGTGGCCCTCACCTGTAACCCCAGCACTCCAGAGGCTGAGGCAGGAGGATCTGTGTGAGTTCAAGACCAGCCTGATCTACATAGTGATTTTCAGGCCAGCCTGGACTACACAGGGAGATAACAGACAAAACAAAATAACAAAATAAAATAAAGAAGAAGAAAAAAAAAGACAGTGAATCTGTGAATATATCTATACATATATATGTAGATTGTCTTTACAATAGATACAGCATATATATGCACATATATACATATACACATAAATATATACATTTGCACTGTTGTTGTTAGGTGCTGTCAAGTCAGGTCTGACTCGTAGCAACCATCATGGGGTTTTCAATGCTTGATTGTTTCAGGTTTGCTTTGGGAGCGGATTGCCATGTCCTTCTGGCATTTTTGCTGTGCAGGAGATTGAACCGAGGCCCTCAGAGAGTGCAGAGCAGTACTCTACCAATTGAGCTAAACCCCAGCCCATACATACTCTTACACACATACATATATATCACATACATATACATACATGTATGCACTTATATAAACACACATACATATATTATTTTTACTATGGACATGTATCTATAGTGTACATTACATACAGCTATAGTAAAGACAATCCATTAAACATCAGTAATCATTTAAATTTTTAGTTAAAATATGCATACAAGTTCTTTTTTTCCTGAGACCCAAGGGTTCTATGGGGTATCCCTGGGGGAGAGGCACACCCTGCAGGTCACACACCATCACTGGCCTCACTAGGTAGGGTAATCTTGAGATTTCGTTAAATTGGAAAGTCAAGTAAGAAAGCTTGCTGAGGGCTATGGGCAGGCAAGGTGCTGGGGCTCTTTTGCTGTTTTATAGCAGTGATCACTTTCTAAAATTGTGTCATTGGTTTGCTTGTTCCTGCCTCTTGCCCCACCATGAAAATGCAAACTTGCCCTATGAGAGTAGGGACTTTGTTTATTCATATCTGTAGCTCTGGTTCAACCACATAATGCCTGACACAGAGAAGGCCCTTCACAAAGATTAGCTGAACGAATGGGTGAATGTTGGGGGAATATGCCCTCCGTGACTTCTCTCTCCATAAATATTTTTTGTGCATGGCTGGGAGCCCAGGCTCAAGAGTATGTTAAGATGCTGCTGCTGGTGGTGGCAGTGGTGATAAGGATTGTAGCCAATGTTTATTGGTGGCTCTCTATAGAGCCTCTTCTGTGGCTGACCCCCCCTTCTGCACTGTCATCTCTCCATCCTCCTAACCCTAAACCCCTTTGACTTTGCACTAGGCAACATTTAACTAATACTAAGGCACTGTGGTTCTGCCTGGTATCATTGAGGCACCAGCCATTGAATCTCCAGCCAGTTTGCTCCATACATGCATTCTTTTGGGATCGTTGCATAAACAGTGGTGTTTCGCATATTTCCGGAGTGGTGCAAATGCCTTTTGGCCACTTCCTCTTTTATGCAAGTGGTCTGTGGACATTGTTTCTTCTTGGTTTTTCTTTTATGGTTTGGAGATAATCTCTCCCTTAAGAGTCAGGATTATTTCTCTCCCTAGAATCTAGATGATATCATAACAATACTATATTTGCCTCCTCTTGTGGCAAGAAAAGCTAGACATTTTCCCCTCAAGCTCTGGATGGTTACTTTTTATAGCTGTCAGGACATAAAAATGCCTCATCAAATGAAGGAAGATCTTTTGATAGTGCTGAAATTATGGTATTCATTGTGAAACTTCCTGTGGTTTGGCCTGTGGGATTCACAGAGGCAGGCACTGTCCCTGGACAAGGTTGAGCTTATTTGTGCTTAGTCTTCTGTGATGCATTCGTTCAGATGAAAGAAGAGGTAAGAATGAACTATTATATGAAAACATAAACTGACCTTGAATATATTATTAATGGTTTTACCTGGTGTTTAGATAGTTGGGAGTAAAAGAAAAAAAACAACTGAAATTGACTCAGATAATAAAGAAATGAACAGATCACATGACTAAAGTATCCAGAGATAGTGCTAACCTCAGGAGAGGTTTGGTATAGTTTCGTTCTCTGTATTTTTTAGTTCTGGACCTTCAGTGTCTTGTTTATTTATGGCAGCCTCTGCACTCATGTGAGAAGGAACAACTGTAAATATCCATTAATAATTGGAATGTGGAATGTATGTAGTATGAATCTAGGAAAATTAGAAATATTCAAAGTGGAATTGGATCTCATAAACATTGATATTCTAGGCATCAGTGAGCTAAAATGGACTGGTATTAGCCATTTTGAATCAGTCATATGGCCTACTATGCTGGGAATGATAACTAAAGAGAAATGAGATTGCATTCATCATCAAAAAAGACATCTGAAGATCTATCCTGAGGTACAATGAAGTCAGTGATAACCACATACCTACAAGGAAGATGACTTAATATGACTATTACTCAAATTTATGCATCCACCATTAAGGCAACAAATAAAGAAAGGGAAGATTTTTACCAGCTTCAGTAGTCTGAAAGCAATTGAACATGCAATTAGAAGGCACTGAGAATTACTGGTGATTCATTAAGGTGTACATTAAAAATGTCCAATAAAAAAAGAAAAAAAAAAAAGAATTACTGGTGATTGAAATGCAGAAGTTGGAAACAAGGAAGAAGCCTCAGTAGTTGGAAAATATGGCCTTTGACAGAAATGATGCTGGATTCTATTGCATGATAGAATTTTGTCAAACCAAAACATTTTCATTGCAAATACATTTTTTTGACCGGCATAAACAGTGATTATACACATGGAATTTACCAGATGGGATATATAGGAACTAAATTGACCACATTTGTGGAAAAAGATGATGGAAAATCTCAATATTAAAAGTCAGAACAAGACTAGATGTTGATTGTGGATAGGACCATTAACTGCTCATATGCAGGTTCAAACTGAAACTAAAAAAAATTAGAAAAGTGTACAAGAGCCAAAGTAGGACCTTGAGTATATTTGCACCATCTCAAGAATAAATTTGATGCATTAGACCCTAATGATTGAAGACCTGATGAGTTGTGGCATGACATCAAAGGCATCATTCAAGAGGAAAGCAAAAAGGTTATTAAAGACAAGAAAGAAGAGAAAAGACCAAATTATATGTCAAAAAACCCTGAAACTTGCCCTTGAACATTTAGCAGCTAAAGTAAAAGGAAGACATGACAAATATAAAGAACCAAACATAAGATTTCAAAGGGCAGCTCAAGAAGACAAAATCAAATACTATAATGACATGTGCAAAGAGCTTGAGGTAGAAAACCAAAAGAGAAGAACATGCTGTTTTTTTAAAGCTTAAAGAATAGGAGAAAAAATTCAAACCTCGAGTGACAATAAGGAAGGATTCTACAGGGAAAATACTAAACAATGCTGGAAACATCAAAGGAAGATGGCAAGAATACACAGAGTCATTATACCAAAAAGAATTGGTGGATGACCTACCATTTTAAGAGGCTGCATATAATCAGGAGCCAATGGTACTGAAGGATGAAGTGGAAGCTCCCTTGAAGGAATTGGCAAAACACAAAGCTGCAGAATTTAATGGAATACTAATTGAGGGGTTTCAATAAACTGATGCAGCACTGGAGGTGCTAATTTGTTTATGCCAAGAGATTTGGAAAACAGCTACCTGGCCAACTGACTGGAAGAGATCTATGTTTGTGCCTATTCCCAAGAAAGGGGATCCAACCAAATGTAGAAATTATTGAATAATATCATTAATATCTCACACAAATAAAATTTTGCTAAAGATCATTCAAAAGCAAGTGCAGTTTCCCTAGGAAGGGGGGAGGGGGGAAACATAGAGGAGCGTAAGGCGTAACCTATATGAATAATGCTTATCAAATTGCATATATGAAAATTGTCACAACGAAAAGCATGTCAAAATGAATCACATTATGATGTACATTAAAAATTTCTAATAAAAAAAAAAAAAAAAAAAAAAAAAAAAAAAAAAAAAAAAAAAAAAAAAAA
>VMDO01028665.1:0-23610 GCA_007922755.1 Pedetes capensis
CACACATATATATATCATGCACCTCCCCAGTCTGGCCAGGATGTTCCGATGGGTGGTGGTGCTGCACACACAGATATTAAACACAGTTCACTCAGGACCCTCGGGTGAGGGGCGCAGACTCCTGTGGCCCTCCAGACGCTGGTGGAGATGGGAGAAAGGAAAAGCCTCGGGCGCTTTTGCCTTCCAGGGGCAAACACCTGTGTTGGTGGTCTTGGTGGTCACAGGAGACAATTCTTGCTTCGTTGGTGATCAGATGGAGAGGAGGTTCTTTCCTTGTTGATGGTCATGGTGGGAGAGCATTCTTTCCTCACCAAAGGTCTGGGTGAGAGAGTGGGAAAGCTATTTCCTCATAGGCGGTCCAGGCGAGAATGGGGTCTTTCCTTGTTGGTGGTTGAAGGTGTATATATGTGTGTATATATATATACACACACACATATATATATATATGTATATATATCCACACACACATATACAGTATATGTATATATATATGTGTGTTTATATACATGCATAAATGTATATATACATACATATATATATATATATATATATATATACAGGTTCATATATATACGCATGTGTGTATATCTATGTATGTGTATATACATATATGTGTGTACATATATGTGTGTGTGTGTATATATATATATATACACACATACACACACGTAAACATATAGTGCAACAATCTCTGATGTGGAATAATGCGTTCTAATTAGTTGTTAAAAAGTTTGAACTGGACCTTGTGGAACTGCTATTATTTGGTAATTTTTGACCTAGAAAAATAAGAATTTCATGTGGTTCAACATAATAAATGTGGGAACACCTGCATACACTGAGTATTTCCAGAGACCATCAGCACCATGCTCCACAGTGGACATTTAAAAATAAAAAAGAGTCCTTGCCCTGAAGAAACTGAGAAGAGAATAATAGCTCTGAATAAGGTTTCTCAATAGTGCTTTTTGCCTGTAGTGGAGGAGTGAAGCAAGACTCTTTCTTGGGTGTAATGAGCCTTTTGGAGGCAGGAGGCAAAGTACATCATGGTGAATGAAAAAGGGTGGGATTTTAGATTGGAGACCTCAGAACTAAGCTGGGAACTCACATGGGACATACTTAGGGAGTGAGTTAGAAAAACAATCCACATGTGTGTAACAATGTGTGCACTTTGACGTGGAATATTTTATGCAAACAAAGCATTCTGAATATCATGATTCTATTTCCATAGCATGAAGAAAATTAACATATACATAGAGTTCTCCTTTCCCTTGTTGACTGTTTTCCTTTAAATTTTTTTCTGTCCATCTTTCTTATTTGACAAAAACCCAATCCCATAGCATTTTTATATTTTTTGAAAACACAGTTTTGCTAAGTTGTGCAGGCTACCGCTGCCCTTGAACCTATGATTCTCCTGCCTCAGCCTCCTTCATCACTGGGATTCTATAGCAATATTTTTGCCATTGAAATGATGCCATTAAACACTTGAAATCAAACTAACATATGATTCTCTCTCACAATTACATAACAAATAGAAATTTGTCATGATTATGCTGATAGTTTATTCCATGATTCTGTCATCATGTCCTGAGTTTACAAATGTAATGAAAATACCACAGAATTAATAGAAATACATTGCTAAAGATAGATATCTGATCTTCCTTTAGGAATTACTTTCTTTTGCTGGCCAATATTTAGTTAAGTTTTATATTAATCACAAATGTTTGTGCAAAATGTATTGTAACTTGGTTTCTTTTAGGAGTTCTGCCTTCTTATGCTGGCTGCAGTCATTTTCAGCAGTTCCACAGTTGAAGAATATATGGTCACCTTCCCTTGAAGTAGTCTTTAAAAACTTTTAATAAGTAAAATAGTTAGATTATTACCACAGCTGCTGCACTTGCCTTCTGTATTCTCTATGCCAAATTATTTTTTCAGCGCTGATAAAATTGTAAGCAAAATTTTTGCGGAATTCTAAGAAACATCTTGCTGATTGCCAACTCGAGCAGGCCTTGACTTTTCATACCATATGTTTCAGATTTTACACACTTTTGACTATAATAATAAGCCTGTGTATTCATGTGAGTCACACTGATGAACATGATGTATTTGTGTTTATGTACTGTATAAAAGTTTTTAGACCATGTATAATTATTATAATCATGAGTATATTAAATCATTTTGATAAGAAATTTTAACTATGTAAACTATTCATTTTAAAACAATCCTTTACAGAAAATTTCCTTAAGGAAACTATGATGAGTGTTTACCTTTTCAACATTATATGATTGTATTAGTAATACATGATGAAAATTCTAACCACACTTGTCTTTGACTCATGAAGTTTTTCTTTAGTGTACATTCTAAATTTTCAGGTTTCACCTTGATGCATCAATATGACTTTTGTGATTATCATGATTTTAATGGATCACTGAGTACCTTTTGGTTGTGTGTGTGTGTGTGTGTGTGTATGTGTATGTAAAACAATTTAATACAAAATGAAATAAAATAATTATATACATGATAATAATAGGTGTCATTTATCAAGCCATTATTGCATATCCGGTACTCTGTTAGGTATTCTGTGTGCATTCACTTACTCTTCACAAAGTCATATAACATAGTTGCTTTTTTGTCTTTCATAGAAGAGGAAAACTGGAACTTGGGGATGTGTAGCAACTTGAACAATGAAACAGAGCCAATAACTGGTGGAGCCAGGATTTGGATCTGCCTCCAGAATCCAAGTTTTTATTACAGTTGGTTTATTCCATTGGTTATCAGTGATACAGTCACTCAAAAGATTTTTGATCTGTCTATCTTTGGATGAGGGAATGTGCGGGGCTGCTGAAGCAGAAGAATGCACATGGCATGTCCCCTTCTTGGAAGTAGCTCAGATCTACTTCATTGAGCTCTGAGTACTTCTACTTGGAACCCAGCAGAAGCATTGGGTTGATTTCCCAGAGGAAGGAGATTTTAGCATAGTTAGGATAGAAGGGAAGGAGGTATTCCAGGAATTGAGGACAGAATTTGCAAAATGATGATTTCACAAATGACTCAAGGCAGATTTTGAAAAGCCTTGCATGCCTAGTGAAAGAGTTTTGCCTTTTGCAAGTGAACAGTGGAGTATCATTAAAAGTGTAGATTTGAGCTCTATGTCACATCCCTGTAATCCCAGTGATTTGGGAGACTGAGGTAGGAGGACTGTGAGTTCAAGGCCAGAGGCGACTTGAACAGCTTAGTGAGACCTAGTCTCAAAATAAAACAACAAAGGGGCTAGGTGGAGTACCTGCCTAGCATGTACCAGGACCTGGGTTAAAACCCCCAGTACTGAAAAAGTAAAAACATAAAATAGTAAAATGAAATGAAATTAAAAATATATAAACAGTAAGAGAATATATGCCTTTTTAAGCCAAAATTTCTCTAGCTATGATGTGGAAGTTTTATTACAGTTGGAAATTTCCAGTTAGGAAGACTAGATTGAGGACTGTCAGAACTCCTTGATGAAAGTCCTCATGCTAAGAGGACAGATTTTAAAAAAAAGTTTAAGTGCCTGAGATTTAAATTCAATACTAAAATTATAGTGCACTGAGTTACTTGGAACTTATGTATTCTTATGCACAAAAATTAATGACCTCTTTTTGTAGCATATTCATTAAATAGGTGTTTTACAATCAAATGCATTTGTAACTTATTCAACCAGAAAGTTTGATATTTTAGAAATGAAATCATTCATAGTAAATGATCAGTTATGCCTGTTTTAATTTTTTTTTTTTTTTTTTTTTTGGTACTGGGGGTTGAACCCAGGGCCTCGTGCTTGCATGCTTTGCAAGTGCTAGACCACTGAACTGCACCCCAGCCCATTTTGTTTTACTTTTTTTGAGACAGGGTTTCACTTACACAGACTGCCTCTGGTCTGGAACCTGCGATCCTCCTGCCTCTGCCTCCTGAGTCGCTGGGATTACAGAATGAGCCACTGCGCCTGGCTTGTTTTAAATTTTTTAGTTTACATACTGGCTTTACCAAAAAGTAGAGATTTTTAAGAAAATATATACACACAAATATATGTTTCTACAACATACTAATTATATGCATACATTAAATTCCAAGTTGGTATAATTTTTTAAAATTGGGAGCTTCAATCTTCATGAGCAGATAACAGCATTGTGATATGAATATAACTGTATATTTAATAAATAAAAAACTTTTTGAAAAATTGTTAGAATTTAAGTTTGCTGTAGTCAAGAGGTATTATATCAGCAACATTAGTCACAGATAAAAGATTTATAATATTAGCCTAATCCAGATTGTTTGCAGAATTTTTTCTGTAACAAAACAGAAAATATTTCAGGCTTTAACACCATACAATATCTGTTGCAACTACTTAGCTCTGCTATGGGATGTAAAAGAATGAATGTGTATGTGTTGTAATAAAACTCTATAAACTCAAGTGACAGGATTAGTTTGGCATTTGGGGCATTGTTTGCTTACCCATGCCCCAAATTTTTGTTTGCTTGCTTTATTTTTAATTTTTAATTTTGTTATAAGATGCAAGTTTATATTATGCAATACTGCATTTGGTTCTAGTACATGTGCAGAATATAGGCATATTGGTGTATTCTTACTGATTTTCCCATAGTCATATACATTGAGTTTTATATTTATTAGAAGTAGATATATTAACTTACTTGTTTTCATCTTTATAATTTCTTTTCACGTGGACTTCATAGTGACTTGACTATGGTTTTTCCTTTGTAATTATTTTAGATATTCACTTAATTTGAGAGGCTATCCTCTTAGGAGGTCAACTGGAGGCATTGCCAGCGATAGATCAGTGTTTTCTAGCCAAGGAGAGACCAATGTTACAGCTTCCCTTCCCTATGCCTCCAAGACAGAGAATCCACCTGGGCTCCTTTCTTCCCTTTCTTTCTGTGTTTCAGTTGTAGAAATTTTGAATGCCAGCACACAGTAATAGTTTAAAACCACTAAATTATTTGGCTTCATATAATTGGATAGAAAAGAGAATATTTCATTTTATTCCATCTGTTAATACTTAAAGATGAATATTCTTTCCCCATAATGTAAACTACAAATGTTACAATACAACCAGTTCTAGTTTTTCCTAAATTTACTTATTTTATGTCATCTTTCCTTCTTCCCTCAGTCTGAAGTGGTATCTCTTGTGCCTTAATGAATTTCATATGAGATTGTTAGCATCTGATTGGAAGTGGAAGTGGGGATAGGGTAGGTACTGTACTTAGGTAAGGGAAAGCTTGCCTCCTTCATCTTCATAGTACTTGTGGAGTGTAACATCGTTCCTCCCACACAGAAAGCGCAGATCAATATGTGAAATGAATGCATGCTTGACATCAGCAATAACAACTTTTCTTCTGGTATCCTAAACACATAATCTTTCTGGTGGGTTTTTTTGGTCATTATTCAGTTCAAACTTAATTGAGCATCACTTTAATGCTAAGTATTATTTTAGGATCTGAGCACATATGTAATTAATTAATTTGTTTATTTTATTTGGGAAAAAATTTAATATATTACTTTAATAAAATATGGCAGGTGTAACTCTGGGAAAGAACATGTACAGGGATTTCTGTTGAGCCTAGAGGAAGACACCTCCCTCAAGAATCTCTTTTTCAGGAAGGTATATGTCCTTTTCTTTTCCTAAATTCCTAGGCAAATCCTGAAATATCAATACGGGGTCAACTTGGGACATAGTTGGAAGATAAGCAGAAGAAAATTTAGTCTGGTGACTAGCTTTAGCAGAGATGAGTGAGACAATATGGTGCACACTAGGGTTTACAAGCAGGTCTATGGGTGTTGCTGTTCTTGTTGTTGTTAGGTGCTGTCAAGTTGGTGTCTGACTCATAGAGACCCTATGTACAACAGACCAAACACTATTGTCAGTGCTTCTCTGCTATTCACAGGGTTTTCAGTGTGGACTGTTTTGTAGGAGTGGTTTGCTGGGTCCTTCTCCCAAGTCTACAGCACCTGTGTTTCCAGAGGGTCTCCCATCCAACTACTAACCAGGCCTGACCCTGCTTAGCTTCTGAGATCTGCCAGGATCAGAAGCCACACTGGTACAGCTGCAAGCACTATGGGTGTTAGGTCTAGGGAAATATGCTGAGGTCAAACTCTGGAGGGCAGTGTCTGTTATGTAAGGAACCAACATTGAACTTCATTTTGAGAGGCTGTATAGCATATTGGTCAAGTGTGTGTCCTAGTATTTTAGTCCTGCCTCACATCTCCTGGAATTTCAAACACCTTCTATTTTTCTCACATGTAAAATTGAGAATACAAATGATCTACCTTGTAGGATTTCTTCATTCATTCAAGAGGTAATTTATGAATGCTTACTGTGTTCCAGGACTTTCTAGGCATTGTAAATATAGCAAGAAAAAATTTAAAAAGGGATAAGAAGAAGAAAAGAAAAATATCACTATCCTAAAGACCTAATGTTCTGGGTAGAGTGGGGAGATAGACAAGGTACAATATAAAAAAATACGTAGTGTATTAAAAGGCAGAATGGAAGTAAGAAATCTCAGGACCAGATTAGAAGTAGGATAAAGAGGAGGTTTCAATTTTAAATAAAATTGTCATGGAAGACTTCTTTGAAATGACAGTTGAGCAAAGACCTGAAAGAGATAGGTTTCTAATTACTGAGGGTATTTGAGGGAAGAACATTTCTGGCAGAAGGAACAGTGCTATGGTTTGGACCTAAATTGTTCCCCCAAAGTCATGTCATTTGGTCCTCAGCTAGTGGTGTTGTCCTGGAAGGTTGTGGAACTTTGAGATGTAGGCCTTTGTTGGAAGTAGCTCCCTGGGGGTGGGCTTTTGGAGTTTTCTCCCCTAGGCTGAGGCTTGGCTTACTTGTGCACTTGCTTGCTTGCTCGCTCACTCTCTCTCTCTTCCCTGTCTCCCTCTCTCACACCCTCTGTCTCTTTTCCTCCCTGCTCATCAAGATGTAAGGTTTTTTGCCATGGATCCTGCTACCTGTCAGTACCACACTTGTCCACAGCCCATTACAGACTGATTCCTATAACTGTGATCCCCTAATAAATATCTATTCTCCTGAAACTGTTTGAGTTGTTATTCTGCTTCAGTGATAACTGACTGTTACAGAAAATTGGGACCAGGAGTGGGGGTGTTGCTTTGCAGAAACCTAACCATGGAATTCCTTGGCCTTTGGAACTTGTTTGGAGGAGTTTGGATATGCAGCTGAGAGAAGCCCTGAAGGGCTTGAAGAGTGGTCCTGATAAGAGTAGAAAAACCAGAATGCCCTCACTGATAGTAATACAAATGAGTCTCACAGCATTGTAGAGGAAGATGAGGACTCTTTTGGACATTGGAGTAGAGGTGATCCATGTTACATTCTAGCAAAAAGATTGCCTGCATTTTGTCCACATCTTAAAGACTTGAGTGATGTTAAACTTAAAAGTAATGGACTAATTAACTTGGTGAAGGAAATATCACAAGGGCAGCAGGATATAGGCAATTTGGCATGGTTATTGCTTGCTGCAGTTAGCCAGATTTATGAAGAAGAAAATATGAGAAACGGCACAGCAAAAAGATCTGAAAAATGTGCAGTGTAAAGAGGGAAAAAGCTGCAGCTTCTCTAAGGTTCTGCAGACATGGCTGGTTTGGGTTAGGAGCCTTAATTGTTAAAGAGATAAACTACAGTAAAGGAAGGCCTCTATCTTTTCTCTGGGACAAAAGAAATCCCTGTATGACACAGAAGTTTGCCAGACTCCTTCCATCAGAGACTTCAGGATTAAGACTAAAAACTAATTTGAAAAGGGAGTTTATAAAAAGGCAGTGTTTCTGGGAATCTCTGCTGAGAAGCGACCACCTAGGGAAATGGTTTCTCAGCCTGGACACACAGATGCCACTGCTGTAGCTGTAGTTCAAAAGAGTGAAGCCACCTCTTGAGCTGGCAGCAAAATTTGGTGATGTCAGATGGCAGTGGATTTTTAGGCATCAAGAATGTAAGAGTTAATGGAGTATGGAGTCTGCCATCAAGGATTTAGAAGATGACCTGCAATACCAGGCAATGTGTGCCAGGGCTGGTGCCCTAAAGAGATCCCCTGAAGGACTGATGCATGAAGCTTTGAGGACAGAGTCTAAGCTGCATTGGAAACTGCAGAATGTTGGAGATACCAGCACTGTGGGATGTCTGCTGAGGAAAGCTGCCAGAAAAAAGTGGAGCTAGCCCAGGAGGACCTTTTGTGCTGCAAATGAGGTCACAGTGGTAGAGCCACACAAGCCTATTACAGCTCAGGTGACACCAGATGCCAGATGATGTTATGTATGCCAGATGCCAGACTTAAATAGATAGAGTTTATTTGTACATCAGTATATTGGTCTTGCTATGGACCTATCTTTCCTTTCTGTGCCCTCATTCCTCCCTTTTGGAATGGAAATGCCTACGGTGTACAATTATATATTGGAAGTATGTAAACTGTTTTGTGTTGTGCAGGAGACCACAGGTAAGTTTGTCTTGAGTCTCAGTGGAGACTTGGATTTTTGAACATGATTAAGATTGTCAAGACTTTGAAGACTCTTGAAATTGTACTGAATGCATTTTGCATTATGAGATGGCTGTGACCTTTGGGGGTCTGAGAAGGAATGTTATAATTTGGACCTAAATTGTCTCCCAAATGACATTTTGTTTAGTCCCCAGCTGATGGTGCTGTCTTGGGAGGTGGAGCTTTGATGGAAGTCGCTCCCTCTGGGTGGGCTTTTGGAGCTCTTTATGCTTCCTGCTCATGAAGACAAAAGGTCCTCTGCCATGGGCTTTGTGGCCTGCCCCTGCCCACCTGCCTAGGCACCACTATGGACTGATTCCTCTAACTGTGAGCCACCAATACATATCTCTTCCTCCTAAGTTTGTTTGGGTCTAATACAAATAGTAAATATAAAGACCTCAAGATGGACTGTCTTTGACATGTTTGAGGAGCCTTAGGAGTCTCAAGGGCTGGAGCAGTAGAAGTGACAGTGGAGATGAGGTAGGAACAGCAATGAGACCTAGAGCTTTTGATGTCCTTGTAGGACTTTGTTAGTCATTGCTGTGACTGAAGGTGAGTTGAAACCAGTGGAGGGTGTTATGGTTTGAATATAGGTATGTTTTCCATAGGTTTCCTGTTAAAGGCTTGGTCCCCAGGGTGGTGGTAGTGGGAGAGGCTGTGCACCTTTAAGAGGTGGAGTGCTACAGGACTTTCTTAGGTCATTGGGGATGTGGCCTTAAAAAGGATTGTGGGAACCCTGCAGATCCTCTCTTTGTTTCCTGGTTCAATGCATAAATACTCATTCTGACACCTGCTTCCACTATGATGTGTCACCCTTGCCAGAGGCTCAAATCAATGAACTCATCTTGGACTTAAACCTCCCGAATTGTGAGCCAAAGCAAACCTTTCCTTACCTCCCAAGTAACCTGTGTCAGGTATTCCTTACAGTGACACAAGCTGACTCATGTACAGGGTTTGGGACAAGCAGTAACATGATCTGTTTCAACAAGAATACCTTAGCTACTGTTTTGAGAATAGTTTAGATAGGGTAAGGGCAGAAAGAAGATCAGTTAAGAGAACAAGTTTTATTTATTTATTTATTTTTATTATTTTTTGGGGGTACTGAGGAGTTGAAACCATCATCTCGTGATGCTCTTTGCAAGTGGTCTACCACTGAGATGCACCTCCACCCCATTTTTTTTTTACTTTTTGTTTGGAGACAATATCTCACTAAGTTACACAAGCTGCCTCTGTCTTCAAACTTGGAATCCTCCTGCCTCTGCCTCCAGAATTACTGGGATTACAGGCATGAGTTGCTGTGAATGGTGAGGATTGTGCTCCTAAGTATTAAATAACTTGCAAATCACTTTGAGTATTGCAATCAATCCACATTATCTACCAGTTTCTTGTTAAAATGTCTACTTATGCTCAGCAAAGAGAGTTCAGTGCTTGTTTATTCTTCTTGACTTTACCTTGTTAAGCCCAGTGCCATCTGAGTCAATAAGCATAATGAACATGACCTATTTTTGAAGGTGAGTGAAAGAATTTATGTTACATTGCTAGCTAAGATAGGAAATCCTTACCTGCAAACAATTTTTACTAGGTGTTAAAAATAAGGACTTTGGCTAGACATGGTGGCACACGTCTGTAATCCCAGTAACTCAGGAGACAGAGGCAGGAGGATCACAAGTTTGAAGCCAGAGGCAGCTGTATAATTTAGCAAGACCTTGTCTCAACATAAACAAATAAGGGGTTGAGGGTGCAGCCCAGTGGTAGAACACTTGAAAAGTATGTGCTAGGCCCTGAGTTCAACTCTCAAGTACCAAAACCAAACAAAAACCACAAAAGATCTGTAGACAGAAGCCAGACCTTTTTCAATGTTAAACTTCCTCTTATCTGTTCAGAATTTCAAGTATATTATAGAAAATAATAAATGTGAAATGAAGTAATTATATGTAGGATATATCTCTGCTATATATTTCTACTATTATTCATAATTTTTAGGGGATAATGATTTTGTCTGTGCTTAAGATATGTTATTGGCTTGTGTGTGTGTGTGTGTGTGTGTGTGTGTGTGTGTGTGCGCGCATGTGTGCATGTGTGTATGTGTCTGTTGTTCTAGCCTCTACCAAACATAACCATTTTTCATAGTAGTTTTAATGATGTGGCAAAATTCGATTCTGATGCTGGGTCCTTTTCTATGTCATATAGCCAATACATTCTTATTACATGATTTTTCTCACAAATCACAAGCAAGGAGATTGGGGCAAAGAGAGGTTAAATGACTCGCTAAAGCTATTACCTAGGCAAGGGGAAGAGTTTATGTGAGAACTCAACAGACTGGCCCAGAGCCCATGTTCTTATGGAAAAGAGCACGTAAGGCATAGTCACAGGCAGATGGTGTTAGGGGGGACCTTAGAGGCAGAGCTGCTCAGTTTGCATGGGAAGGAGCTGATAAGTAGAATAACTTGCTGTAGTCAGTAACTGGTAAAGCCAGTGCTGTAATCTGTGTCCCTCACATTCATTACCCTGCATAGCCTTAATTTGATCAGCTGTTTTTCGAGGTGAAAAGTATATTCCCTTAGGGAAAAAACAAATGCTCTTTTATTTTCTCCAAGTTTCTGAGCAACTGAGTGTTTAAAGTGGAGATTTATTAAAAATCAAAGTCTTAATTTGAAGGTCAGACTAGTATCTGTTGTTTTACATTAAGTTACATGGAGAATCATCATATTTAGATTTTGTTTGTTGTGTATAATATATAACATTAAAAGCTGCTTTTATGGTCGTATTTAAATAGTTATTTCTACAAATCAAATATAAGGGATAAGATAGTCTTCATTTATAACTCACATAAATTTAAGTCATAACAGAGCTGGACTTGACAGAGATCCTCAGTAGGGACTTAAAGTATAAAATAAGGATCACATGTATTTAATCTACACATTCCAATCACTATAACAAACAAGGCATGATTTATGTACAAGAAAAATGTTTTTATTTATTTATTTTTTTGTAGTGGAGCATTTATTGCACACACAGTAAGTGTTACAACCAAAACAAATATACAATTGGGACATTGTGTTTAAATTATCTTCTGTCATGCACTATATAAACCAACAATAGTTTGAAATGTATTTAAGACACCATCTGGGACAAAGCAAAAGCTGTTCCAGGATCTAGCACATAATGTGATGAATGTGGGCTGAGTTTCATTAGGAGCCTCCAGCACGTCTCTGCATCCTGAATCACTTCTTCCACGGTTTGAAAGAATTCCAACATCCGTCCTAGCTCCCAGAGGTTTTGAGTGTTTTAACAGATCATGACATTTTTTCTGGCCTCATAAAGAACTAAATCAATGAAGTTAAACATTATTACATTTAGATTTCCTTTTATTCTAGAGAGAGTGTTCAGGTTTGTGTCTTAAAATCATCAACAGATTGTCCCATCTGTTGAGAAATGTTCTCACTGGGGTTTGACAGTTGGAAAGGAGCAGTTTCCCTTTTAAATTGACTCATCTTCATTGAGAACCTACTGCATAACGATAGGTAGGTCTTTAATCAGGTCTTTAATTACCCAATAAGTGCTATGGGCCTGAGGCAGATCACACTTTTCAGGCCAATCTTGCATCCTGATCTGGGTCTGACTGGCTCCAAAATGTCAGAGTATTTTCCTTTTAGGACCCTGTGTTTGTTGCCTTCTCCTTATATAATGTAATAAAAAGTAATAATTAATGAGTCCTTAATATGTGCCAGGCATGGGTCTCAGTTCTTGATATAAATTATCCTATTTATATATAACAACAGTGTAGAAGTAGATACCTTTATAGTCACCATTGCACCTATGAGGAAGTTGAGTATTAGAAAGCTAAGTAATTAGCCTATGTTTTCGTGGCTGGTAAATGCTACCTTCTAAGTCAGTCTTCACAAAGATACAGGCATCATCTCTGTTTTAACAGGGGGTAGAACTAGGATCAAGGAGGTTAAGTAATTCATTTAAATTATATATGCAATAAATGGAAAAAACAGTAGTTGAATCCAGGACTTTTGATTATAAATTCAATAATTTTAAACTAAAATGTGTTGCCTCATTTTCAATAATTTTGTATCCTTATGCATATAAACCTCAACATACCTATAGAAAATATTTAAAACAAATTTGATATATAAATTTAAAAGTTTTTATATTCAAAGAGGTTTTTAGTGTCTTTTAACTGAATTGAATTGGAGAGGATGAAAGATTGTGATTGTGGATACAATTATATGCAGCTACTAAACCTTCTATAGCTGGACTGGAATATTATATTTACCCTTTAAAATACAGCAAAAAAACATAAAAAGGATTATGTTTGAAGAGATGTATAGTTTTGTTATGCTGTTATATGATATAATTCAGATCATTTTATAGTTATTTTTGCTTTAATAAGACAATATAATCTTTTATAGGTTATGACAATACTCCAGTTGTGAAAGTTGAACATCATTAGATTAAGACTTAGTATAGATGCTATACTTATTTGCAGGAAACAAATTTTAGAACATTAGGGTTTAAGCAGAGTCAGATAAGGGCCCAATTCAGAAATGTAGTAATTTTAGTCTGACGAAAGCCTTGAAACTTAATGAAAGATTTTTATATAAATTAAGCAATGAATTATGATAATAAATACTCATTCTTTTAAAATATTCTAATGTTCACTTATTAGAACGGCATGGCTCCTTTTTTTTTGCGGTACTGGGGGACAGTGAACCCAGGGCTTTGCGCTCCACCACTGAGCTGCACCAACCCCTGCACCAGCTGCTTTTTTATTTTTTATCTTGGGACAGAATCTCTCTAAGTTATACAGACTGCCCTTGGCCTTGAATTCGAGATCTTTCTGCCTTGGCCTCGTGAGTTGCTGGGATCCCAGGTGTGTGCCACAGCACCCACCTATGGCTTCTTATGTTTATAAGCAAATGTGGTAGAAACTTTTAATTCTATAAAATTTTTCTGTTTTAGAGCCCTATAGACATTTTCCAACAAGTCCTTGTTTCCTGTTTTGATAAAGCAGTACTACTCCAAAAATACTTGGGAGTGGATCTCATTAATTTGCTATTAATCTTGCCATTCTGGCTTTTTTTTTCTTCTCTAGAGGACAAATAAAATCATTTACCAAGATATGATAATGTACTCAAATGCCTATTTACTTTGAAACCAGATCTCTTCTTCTGGCGTGAAACTTGTTGATCTTAGAGTTCTTTAGCACAAGGAAGTCACGTAAAGTTAGCCTGTAGAAGATTGTACAATCAAACTCCATTGTGATGTACAGACCATCTGCCTGAGCAGTATACCTTATTAATTTAGAATATGAAATCATATGGGCTACTGACAAAGAAAGTAGCAGGGAGAAGGTTCTGGGATTTGTAGGAGTAGAACAGAAGATTTGGGAAAGTATACATGATTAACTGATGCAAGTCTTAAACATATAATCTCTTAGTGTATAGTTTATGCGACGAATAATAAAGCATACCATTCACATTAGTACCTTAGGAGTCACACAGCCTGAAAAATGAGCAGGTAAATGTTACTTCCCTGGCCATTTAAAGCGAAAAGTCTGTGTGAAAGTATTGTACTGTGCTATAATAATTGCTACTTTCTTGGATCTTCAATAATTTAGACTTCCAAAAGGGGAAAAAGAAAGCTTTTTAAAAATTATTATTAAATCAACAGATTTATTGGTGAACAGGGGTTTTTGGTGTCTTGCTATTTCTCACCTATGTATTTGTCATCTCATTCTGATTTGAAAACAATTTAACTTCATTACATATATATAATATATATAATTCTGAGTAATTATTCAATTTTCCCCCACCAATATGTCATTGCAACATATATCTTCTGCTCCCCTACCCATTAGTTGTTTAACATATAAATTTAACATAATACGATAGGCTATGAACTTGGTTAGTTTGAATTTTAATATTGTTCTTCTAGTTTTAATTGTTGTTTTTAGGTGCTATTGAGTTGGTTCCGACTCATAGCAACCCTATGTACAACAAAACACTCCCTGCTACTGTGCCATGCCTGACACTATGTCCGGGATTCTCTGTTATTCATAGGGTTTTCAATGGCTAATTGTTTTGGGGATTGTTTCAGGAGTGGGCTCCCCATGTCTGTCTCCCATTTTTGTGGTGCTGGGGATAGAACATGGGGCCACAGAGAGTGCAGAGCAGAACTGAGCTAAACCTCAGCTACTGGCAGATCTAGTGTCCCTTTTGTTCTGCTATACCTAGGGTTGCTATGAGTCAGACCCAACCCAGTGGTACCTAGTTTAGTTGACCATTAATTGCTATTGTAAAGAAAAAACATACCATACAACTGACCTGGGGAATGATTATCAAGTATTTGGTGATAGCTTTCTGAGGACTTAGTAATTTAAATGTGGCACTAAGATTTAGTTAATATTATTTCTACTGATTTCAAAACTTCAGTTCCTCTAAAAAGTTATTTGGAGTAGTCCCAGTGAAAAGTGAAATGTGATAAATCCTGAATGTACATACAATATTACAGTACAGGGCATTGAACCCAGTATCTTGGATACAAGGTAAGAGCGCAACTATGGAGCTATATCCTTGTCCCTAGTGCAAATAAGGTTGAAGCATCACAGATTATATCAAAATCATTGATTTAGATGTCTGGTACTTAGCCAAATTAAAAAGTCCAAAATAGATTCTAAAGTATTAGAATAATTTAACTACCTGTCTAACGTTACTTTTGTAGGAAACAACTACATTTTTTATCTTTTGACCTTTCCTTTGTGTTAGATTTCTAGAAGGATATACATTAGTATTTGCCTGCAGCGGTAGCCCTGTGGCATCTGATCCCGTCAGATCTCGGAAGCTAAGCAGGGTCGGGCCTGGTTAGTACCTGGATGGGAGACCGCCTGGGAACACCAGAAGCTGTAGGCTTGGGAGAAGGACCTGGCAACCCCCTCCCCAAAATCAATCTGCCATTGAAAACCCTATGAACGGCAGAGAAGCACCGACAATAGTGTTTCCCTTGTTGTACAGAGGGTCGCTATGAGTCGGATACCGACTCAACGGCACCTAACAACAACAAAATACATTAGTATTACTTAATTTCCATTTCTTAGAATTTTTTTGAGGGATGTAGATCTCTCATAAAAACTCTCTTTACCATTATGCCTGTATTTGAAGTTACCTCATTGAGTTGTCTTTGTAGTATCTCAATTCTAAACCTAGGTTTTACTGTTTTCCTATTTATTCTCTACGAATAGTCTATTACCAATATTTGTCCATTTTATTCTCCAGTATGTCCCCAGTCTGCTCACATCTTGTCTGTGCTACTGATTGCACACTTGCCCTTGCCAGGTTGTGATAATTCATCTGTTGAACCATTGTCTTCACTTCTAGCAAGTATCCTTTCCTTCTCCTCTTTCCTGTGGGGTATCTATTCTTTATCAGGTCACATCCTCCTCAAGCTCAAAGTCATTCAGTAGTTTTTCATTGCTCTCTCTCAGCTAAAAATACAAAGTTCTCATCAGGCCTGCAAGCTCTGCATGATCTGGTCCCTCTTAGATTGTGAACTCTCAATCAGGACTGTTTGTAAAATATGTGTATAACACAGGTACTGTAGTAACTAGTAGGAGCCCAGCAATAAGTTAATACGTCAGAGTAAGAGAAGAAAGAGAAAAAAAAAGTTCACATAGATGAACTCTACATTGGTGGATCTTATAGTCTCATAGTGCAGTAGATATTAATCAAAGAATTACACTAAAATACCTATCAAAGTACAACACTGAAGAATGCTGTGAAAAGTACATTCACAGTTTTATGAAAAGATGCAACAGTTACTGATATAGTCATGACTGAGGTGATGAGTGGTAGTTAAATATGATAAATGGAAGTTTGAGGGGTCTGAGGGGAATGGGAGTGAGGAGCTGGGAGGCTTTTGGGAGAAGCAAAAGGGTGTTCAAAAGTCCGTGGAGACAGGAGCAGAGCATGGCTGGAAAGCATAAAAAGTGTCCATTTCTGCAGTTTTATCCCTCATTTAAGGGGTTTCTACTAGATTGAATCCACCACATGTCTGTCAATTTTTGGTACTGTGGCAGCTTGCATGTTGCTGTGATGCTGAAAACTATGCTACCAGTATTACAGATACCAGCAGGGTTACCCATGGTGGATGGGTTTCAGCTGAGTAGCCCACTCCCAAAACAATTGGCCATTGAAAGCGCTATGAATAGCAGAGAAACATTGTCAGATATAGTGCCAGAAAATGAGCCCTCGAAGTTGGAAGGCACTTGAAAGATGACTGGGTAAGAGATGCTTCCTCAAAGTAGAGTCTATCTTAATGATGAGAATGGAGTCAAGCTTCAGGGACCTACATTTGCTGATGTGGCATGACTCAAAATGAGGAAGAAGAAGTGTAAACATCTATTAATAATTGGAACATGGAATATAGTATGAATCTAGGAAAATTAGAAATAATCAATAGGAAAATAGAGCACATAAGCATTGACTTTCTAGGCATCAGTGAGCTAAAATGGACTGACATGAACCATTTTGAATTAGATAATCATATGGTCTACTATGCCAGGATTGAAAGATTAAAGAGAAATTGGGTTGCATTCATCACCAAAAAAGACATCTCAGAGTCTGTCTGGAAGTACAGTGCTGCCAGGGATATAATAATATCCACATGCCTACAAGGAAGGCCAGTTAATGTGACTATTATTCAAATTTACTCACCCACCACTACGACTTAAGATAGGGAAGACTTTCACCAGCTTCTGCCATCTGAGATAAATTGAACATGCAATCAAGAGTGTTGAAAAGTAAGGACGTCACATTGAAGATGAGGGTGCACCTGACTTATGCTATAGTATTTTCAATGGCATGATATGGTTGTGAAAGCTGGATGTTGAATAAGGGAGATAGAGGAAGAATGTTGTTGTTAGGTGCTGTCAAGTTGGTATCCGATTCATAGCAGTCCTACATACAACAGGCGAAACACTATTGTCAGTGCTTCTCTGCTGTTCATATGATTTTTAATGGTGGATTGATTTTTGGGAGTGGGTTGCCGGGTTCATCTCCCAAGCCTGCAGCACCTAGTTTTCCCAGGTGGTCTCTTATCCAAGTACTAACCAGGCCTGACCCAGTTTAGCTTCCCAGATCTGATGGGAGCGGATGCCACAGGGGTATGGCTGTAGGCAGAGGAAGAATAGATGCTTTTTAACTATGGCCCTGGAAATTAATATTGACTCCCAAATTAATATGGACTCCCCCAAAGACCAACATACCTGTCCTAGAATACGCACAACCAGAGTGCTCCTTTGATGCAAGGGTGGCTAGACTAAATCTTATGTATTTTGGACATGTTGTAAGGAGGGACTAATCCCTGGAGAAGGATATCATGTCTAGGAGAGGGGCAGGTCAATGGAAAAAAAAATAAGACCCTCAACTAGGTGGATTAACACAATGGTTGCAACTATGGGCTTAAACATTTAAAAAAAGGTCATGTGTCTGGCACAGAATTGAAGAGTTATTTGTTCTGTTTTACATAGGATCACTCTGAGTTGGAACTGACTAGACAGCACCTGACAACAACAGCAGCACATTGAATATGTGAAAGTATGAGGAAAAACGCGGAATTAATAGTTTCTTTTGTCAAGACTTGTGTGGGTGTTGGCAAACATGATTACATGTTTGGCGATCTAGGTTTAGGTCAGGTCTTTGTGGTACCACCTATTTGCTCTCTCTGTGTGTATGCATGTGTGCCTGTGTATGTGTGTGCATGTGTGTTTTGAGAAGAGAACATGTTGGAGGGGGCAAACTACATCAGGCATATCACTTAACCCTTAGAATGGCAGATTCCTCATCATGTTTGGAAAAGAACCATAATCCTTAATTCATTTTGGTGGAAGTACTTTACAAACTGTAAATTGGTGTGCTAATAGATGATTACAGTTACTATTCCTCAGGTGTACTCCTCTATTTTAGTTTTCACCCATTCTCAAGCTAGACCATCATTTTGATTGTCTCCCTCACCCAGCAACCCTCTGCTTAAGCCTTCATCTTCACACAATTTTTCTACTATTACTCTTCTATTTCAGTACCTTCTTTTCCTCCATATTTTTCCTTCCTCTATTTATCTTTTAATTTACATTTTTCTTCTTAATTTCCTACCATTTACTTTGTTTTTTTCTTATTCTACTTCTTCCATCTTGAGCTATAATTCACTTTCAGAATATTTCTTTCTTGCATTCCTCTATAGCACAGAGCCTGACTGTGCTTTCATAGGTATACTTTGGATTCTCTTCTGGAAGAGAGGTGTTTGAGATTAAGTACAGAGAGATAGATAATCTTCTAAGATCATTGCATTCTTTTGTATTCATTTCCATCTTATTTTTATTAATTAAATTTATTTTAAAGCTGGGTGCAGTGGTGCATGCTTGTAATCCCAGCGATTTGGGAGGGAGAGGGAGGAGGATCACAAGTTCTTGACCAGAGGTAGTCTGCGTAATTTAGGGAGACCCTGTCTCAAAAAAGTAAAAAAGTAGACCAAGGGTGCAGCTCAGTGGTAGAGCACTTGCAAAGAATGCAAGAGTGAGGCCCTGGGTTCAACCCCTAGTACTGCAAAAAAAAAATTTTTTTTTAACTGATACATAAACACAAAAATTGTGCATATTAATGGGGTACCATATGATGTTTTCATACATATACATTTTGCAATGTTTTAATCAAGGTAAACATATCTATTCCTCAAACATTTATCATTTATTTGTGGTGAAAACATTCAACATCCTTTCTTCTAGCTTTTTGAAACATCCAGTACGTTAGTGTTTTCTACATTTAGCTCAGTTGGTAGAGCGCCGCTCTGCAGTCTCTGAGGTCTCAAGTTCAATTCCCAGCATCACAAAAATTGAAGAAGGATGTGGCAATCCACTCCTGAGGCAATCCCCAAACAATCAGCCATTGGAAACCCTATAAAGGTCGCTGTGAGTTAGACACCACTCAACGGCATCTAACAACTACAACAGTCACTCTACAGTGCAGTAGCACACCAGAGCTGCTTCCTCCTAAGTAACTGTGAGTTAGAGCCCATTGATCTACTGTCTTCACTTTCTACCCTATTCTGCCTTCCATTTTATTTTTATCAAGTAGATTTTCTTGCTTTGAAATCTTTCCCACAACTCATACCTATGTCTTCTGTTTAAAAGATAGAAGTTTCATGGTGGACTTAAAGTGTATGAAAATTTATGGCTGTGGGAGAATGCATGGTTACATTTTGGCTTATGGAAGAGGCAACCCTTTCTTTCTTTTAGGGTGGGAGGACATTGTCCCTTTTTCTCTGGAGTAGGGGAGTCTGGCGCACCCCTAGCGTCCTCCTTCCTGAGAGTTATGGAGTAGGTATAGGTTAAGCATATGGAAACATTATGTGTATCACATTCTGATTCATAGTTAACTTTTACTGCCTTTATTTTGGAGAAAAAATTAGGTTAAAGATTCCACTATTTTTAATTTTAGCCACTTATTTCCATGGATCTACAGTACAATTATTTCTAGGAAAAATAGACTTACATGTCGATTGTTGTTGTGGTTAGGTGCCTTTGAGTTGAGTCCAACTCATAGCCACCCTATGTACAACAGAATGAAACACTACCCAATTCTGTGCCAAGCACACAATCTTTTCCTGTTTAAGTCCATTGTTGAAGCTATTGTGTCAATCCATCTAGTTGAGTCTCTTCATTTTTTTTTGTTGATCAACCACTCTCCCAAACATGATGTCCTTCTCTAGGGATTGATTCCTCCTGAAAATATGTACAAAATACGTAAGATGTAGTCTAGCCATCCTTGCTTCCAAGAAGCACTCTGGTTGCACTTCTTCCAGGACAGATAGATCGGTTCATTCTTGTGGCAGTCCATGGTATACTCAATATTTGTCTCCTGCACCATAATTCAAAAGCATCAATTCTTGTGTTTTCTTTATTCAGTGCCCAGCTTTCACAACCGTATGATGAAAGTGAAAATAACTGTGGCATGAATCAGGTGCACTTTATCCTCAAAGTGACATCTTTAATTTTCAGGACTTTGAAGAGATCTTTTGTAACAGCTTTTCCCAATGGAATGTGCCCTTTGATTTCCTGACTGCTTTTTCTGTGGGTGTTGATTGTAGAAACAAGGAAAGCAAAATCTTGGACAACCTCAGTATTTTCTCCATTTATTTTGAAGATGCATACTGACCCAGTTCTAAGGATTTGTGTTTTGCTGATGTTGAGGTGCAATCCATACTGAAGGGTATGTTCTTTGATCTTTATCAGTAAATTTTTCAAATCTTTTTCACTTTCAGCAAGCAGAGTTGTGTCATATGCATAATGCAGGTTGTTAATGAGTCTTCCTCTAATCATGGTGTTGTATTGTTCTTCATAAAGTCCAGCACCTCAGATTATTTGGTTAGCATCGAGATTGAAGAGGTACAGTTAAAAGATACACCCCTGATGAACACCTTTCTTGATTTCAAACCAAGTAGTGTTTCCTTGTTCTGTTTGAAGGACTGCCTCCTGGTCCATGTACAGATTCCTCATGAGAACAATTAATTGCTCTGGTATTCCCATTCTTCACAACGTTATCTATAATTTACTGTGATTCACACAGTCTAATGTCTTTTCATAGTCTATAAAACACAGATAGACATCTTTGTGGTACTCCCTGCTTTTGGCTAATATCCATCTGACATCAGCAGTGATGTCCTTGGTTCCATTCCCTTTTCTGAATCCTGTTTGATTTTCTGATATTTCCCTGTCTATATACTGCTGCAGTTGCTTTTGAATGATCTTTGGCAAAATTTTACTTGCATATGATATTAATGATATTGTTTCATAATTACCACATTGAGTTGGATCCCCTTTCTTGGGAATAGACAAAAGTATGAATCTCTTTCAGCCAGTTGGCCAGGTAGTTGTTTTCCAAATCTGTTGGCATAAACAAGTTAGTACCTCCAGTGCTGCATCTCCATTAATATTCCATCAGTTGCTGGGGCCTTGTTTTCACCAATGCCTTCAAGGCAGCTTTCACTTTGTCCTTCAGTACCATTGGTTCCTGATCATATGCAAACTCTTGAAGTGGTTGGTCATGCACCAATTCTTTTTGATATAAGGCATCTGTGTGTTCTTTTCATCTTCTTTTGATGTTTCCTTTGCATTCAATATTTTTCCTGTAGAATCCTTCACTATTGCCACTTGAGTCTTGAATTTTTTCTTCAATTCCTTGTTAGTTGTTGTTGTTAGGTGCCGTCGAGTTGATATCCGACTCATTGCGACCCTCATAGGGTTTTCAATGGCTGATTATTTAGGGATTGCCTTGGGAGTAGATTGCCAGGCCCTTCTCCCATTTTTTCGGTGCTGGGAATTGAACTCATGTCCTCAGAGACAGCAGCGCAGCACTCTACCAACTGAGCTAAATCCCAGCCCATAAAAGATTGTTGTTGTTGTTGTTAGGTGCCGTCGAGTCGGTATCCGACTCATAGTGACCCTCTGTACAACAGGGGAAACACTATTGTCAGTGCTGCTCTGCTGTTCATAGGGTTTTCAATGGCAGATTGATTTTTGGGAGGGGGTTGCCAGGTCCTTCTCCCAAGCCTACATCACCTGGTGTTCCCAGGCGGTCTCCCATCCAGGTACTAACCAGGCCTAACCCTGCTTAGCTTCCGAGATCTGACAGGATCAGATGCCACAGGGCTACAGTGCAGGCACTCAATTCCTTAAGCTTGAGAAAAACAGAGTGAGTTTTTCCTTTTTGGTTTTCTGTCTCCTGCTCTTTGTCCATGTCATTATAATATTTGATTTTGTGTTCTTGAGCTGAGCTCTGAAATCTTCTGTTTTGTCCTTTAACTCCATAATGTCCTCCTTCTACTTCACCTGCTTGATGTTCAAGAACAAATTTCAGAATCTCTTTTGACATGTAATTTGGTGTTTTCTTTTTTTTTCCTGTCTTTTAAATAACCTTTTGCTTTCCTCATGAATCATGCCTTTGGTGTCATGCTACAACTCAACTGTTTTTTTCTCATTAATGTCTAACACATCAAACCTGTTCTTGAGGTTGTCTCTGACCTCACCATAGGATATACTCAAAGTTGTATTTTGGCTATTGAATACTTGTTCTACTTTTCTTTTTTTCAGCTTGAGCCTGCATATGAGCAGTTGAGGGTCTGATCCAAAATCAGCAGTTGGTCTTGTTCTGACATTTGATATTGAGCTTCTCCATCATCTCTTTCCAGAATGTAGTCAATTTGGTTACTGTATATCAATCTGGTGAATTCCATGTGTATAGTGACTATTTATGTTAGAGAAAAAATTTATTTGCAATGAAAAATTCATTGGTCTGACAAAATTCTACAATGTGATCTCCAACATCATTTCTGTCACCAAGGCCGTATTTTCCACTATTGAGCCATCTTTGTTTTGACCTTTGGCTTTCCAGCCCCCAATAATTCTCAGTACATCCAGATTGCATGTTCAGTCTGTTTCAGATTGCAGAAACTGGTAAAAATCTTCCCTATCTTCATTTATTGTGTTAGTGGTAGATGCATAAATTTGAATAATAGTCATATTAACTGTCCTTCCTTGTAGGGATAAGGGCAGATATTATTCTATCATTGACAGCATTGCACTTCAGGACAGGTCATGAGATGTCTTTTTTTGATGATGAATTCAACCCCATTTCTCTTTAATCTTAAAGAGATGTTGATTAGGATAATTTAATTAAAAAATTCTGTGCGGGGCTAAGTATTGTTAACAATTACAAAATCATAGAAGGCAAGATAGGCAATACACTCCATCATATAGGCATTGGAAAAGATTTCCTTAATAGGACCCCAATTGCTCAAGAAATTGCAACAAGAATAGATAAATGGGAACACATCAAATTAAGAAGCTTCTGCACAGCAAAAGAAACAATTAACAGAATCAAGGAAACCGCCACAGAATGGGAAAAAATCTTCGCATTTTATACATCTGACAAAGGTCTAATTACTAGAATTTATAAAGAACTCAAGAAAAAAAAACCCAAAAACCAAACAACCCAATACACAAATGGGCAAAGGAACTGAGTAGACA
>VMDO01028666.1:0-23867 GCA_007922755.1 Pedetes capensis
TGAGAAACACAGAGCGTGTTCTTCCCTTTTGGTTTTCTGCCTCCAGCTCCTTGCACATGTCATTATAATATTTGTTTTTGTCTTCTCGAGCTGCCTTCTGAAATCTTCTGTTTAGTTCCTTAACTTCATCATGTCTTCCTTTTGCTTTAGCTGCTTGACGTTCAAGGGCAAGGTCCAGTGTCTCTTTGGACATGTAATTACCAGGTATTTATCAAAATCCTACAAGGTTTCCGGTATTTTTTAAAAGATGCTATGGAAAAGACCAAAAATACAGAAAAGCAAAACATTTTGTCACAAACTTCCCTTTAAGAAGCCCACAGCATTCTTCAACCAAAATTTCTATAAATCAAAATGGGAAAAACTTTATAAGCATATGTGTGTGTGTATATATATATATATATATATATATATATATATATACACACACACACACATACACACATATATATGGTAGACAGAATAATGGTCCCTCAAAGATGTCCACATCATAATTCTAGGACCTATGAACATGTTAGGTCCATGGCAAAGGGAAATTAAATTTGCTAATTCACTGACCCTAATATAGGGAGATTATCCTGGAGTATCCAATGGTCCCAATATAAACCCAGCAAGTGTTCTTAAAAATGGAAGAGGGAGGCAGAAGAAGAGAATTAGACAAAAGAGCTAGCATAATGGATGGAGGATCCCAGAGACACTATATTGCTGGCTTTGAAGAGAAAAGGCGAAGGTCATGGGCCAAGGAATGTAGGCAGTCCTTGGAAGCTGGGAAAAGTGAGGAAATAGATTCCTAGAGCTTCCAGAGGAAATGAAGGCCTGGCAACATCTTAATCTACCCTTGCTCTCCTTCTTCCGCCGCGGCCGCTGCCGCCTCCTCCTCCTCCTCCTCCTCCTCCTCCTCCTCCTCCTTCTTCTTCTTCTTTTCTTTTATCTTTTTTCTTTCTTCTAGGGGGCCTCACACATTGTTTGGAGGAGCTTTACTACTGAGCTGCACCCCCAGCCAGTGTTTACTTTTAATTTTAAGTCAAGGTCTTGCTAAGTTATACAGGCTGCCTTTGGCATCAAACTTGCTATCCTCCTGCCTCAGCCTCTCAGGTTGCTGGTATTATAGTTGTACACCACCACACCTGGTGCCCTCTTGGACTTCTAACCTACAGAAGTACAAGATAATAAATTTATGTTGCTTTAAGCTACAAAGTTTGTGCTAATGTGTTGCAGCAGCAATAGAGGATATGCTATATAATATAATTCTAAATTGTATATTGTCAAAAAATAAATTAGCAAGTAGAAACAGAACATGTTGACTAAACATGTTGACTAAAGTTATTAAGGAAAAAGACTTGGTGTGAGTAGGATTTGAGATCTTATTTTCACAGCTTATAGGACAAATGTACAAAGACAAAATCTTCCCAGGGACTCAGGAGGCAGAGAAAGGAGGATTGAGAGTTTGAGGCCACAGGCAGCCTGCTTAACTTAGTGAGATCCTGACTCAAGATAAAAAATTTAAAAATGGCCTGGGGTGCAGCCCAGTGGCCTGCGTTCAATCCTTAAGTACTGGGAAAAAAAAAAAAAGAAAGAAAGAAAGAAAGAAAGAGAAAAAAGAAAAGAAAAGAAAAGACAAAAGCTGAGAAGGGATATACATCAAATCTATAAAATCATAGAGGAATCATGGATCCATTTTTTTAAAGCCCACATAACCAGAACCAAATTAACACTTGTCTATAATTTGAAAGAGGTAACTTTAGGATGGATGAGTATGTGGGTGGATGGAAAGATTAGACATGCAGAAAGGAGGAAAGGAGGAACAGAAAAGGAAAGAGAACAAGACAGTGGAGACAAAGAAAAAAGTACAGCAAGGGGAAAAGTGGGAAGGAAGGGGAAGGGAGGAAGGGGAAGAAAGGGAGAGAGAAAGAGGTGAGGGAGGGAAAGAGGAAGGAAGGAAGGAAGGAAGGAGAGAGAGAGAAGGAAGGAGGGAAAGCCAGACCATTTTATGCAATATTAGACCCTTCTACCTTTAGAGGAAACAGAGGCTGAAAATATTAAAAGCTTTAAAATTTTCATATAAATGCAGAGATGCCAGATCCAAAATGAGGTTAGGGAAACCAAGATGTTTGTGGTGAAAGTTAAGTCTTTGTGGGGTACCTTGCCCTCCCTGGCCTGAATTTCTAAATGCCATCAGCGAGACACCTAGCCTCGAGCTACTTGGAGCTAACACAAAATATCCATTTCTGTTCTAATCTCTGTTTGGGGGATTGCTCAGAAAATAACAAAATTGGCTTAACTGTTCTTCTGCCTCCACCCTAGAGCACATGTGTTTTTCTGGTCTAAAAACAGCAAACAAGAAAGGACCTCTTGCACTCTTTTAGGGCTAAAATTGAAACCTGAGAGTTTTTTGTTGTAGTTAATTTGTTTTTTAGTAAAAAGAGGAGTGAATTTATTAAAAGAAATGGGAAAGATCATACTCTGAGATAGACCTCCCAGTGGGCTGCTCAGCAGGGAGAGTCAGCAACCTGAGGGTTGAAGGTGGGTCTTTTTTATATAGAGTTCCTTATTCCTTGGGGAGTCCAGGTAACACTAGGGTGGGGCTGGTGTAGAACCGTTTTTCTTGGGATTCCTTGCTGGATATCAATAGGGCCTGAGCCTTTCCATGGTCTCTTTTGCAAGGCTTCCTCCTGGCTAATGAGAAAGCAGAAGTTTCACAGCTGTGGGGCCGTGAGCCACACAGTTGTTCTCTGGCTGCCCAGATTAGTAATGATTCCACCCCACCATCACCCCCCCACCCCCTGGTTTCTCCCAGTGATGGACTGTCTTCTCTCTTCCTACTTGAGCGCTTCCTGGGAGATGTTAACCACCATCCCACTCCCTGAGGCACCACAAGACAAGGGTGGGTGGAGTGCCATGGGTACCATGTGCCAGGACTTACTGGCTCTCACATCCTCCAGATCCCATGGAACACGTGGGATCAGCACAGACATGTGGATGAGGACTGACCCTGGCAGCCCACGAAGTCTGACACTTGGGTGGGGAGGAAAAAGGACCAGAGGGGGCGTCACTGGAAATGAAGCCAGAGACCAGATGCGGAGCATTACTCACACTTTGGGTTTCTTGAGCTGACAGGAAAATCTGTGAAAAGCCTGTGAGTCCACTTGAGTCCTCAAACCAGGAAAACTGGGTAGGAAACTGGGTAGGGTAGGTACCTTCTGATCTAGACTTTGACAAGTCTCAAACAAAGAGAACTTTGGCCACCACCTTCATCCATTTGTTGTCTTGGTATACTGTTAGGGTGACTAAGTTACTACAAAATCAGTTGCAACTCATTCCAAACCCAGATTCATACCTGCTATGTTTCCTTTCAGAGAATGCTGGAAAATAATTAGAAACATCTTAGGCTCCCAAGATTTCTTCATAAGCAGGTAAGGAGTACATGTAGGGCTGCTAAATCAAGCCCCTTTGAGTGAGCATGGCCATCAGAGAAGGCAAGTGTGTCTCTTTTCACTTAAAAACATGACTGGACGTTTATATAATTTGGAGAGAGGAGGACTTCTCTGATCAAGATAATCAGCTGTCACTCATGAAGAGAGTTTGTTGTTGTTATTAGGTGCTGTTCACTCGGGTCCAACTCCTAGAGACCCTATGTACAAGGAAACACTCCTCGGCACTGTGCCATGCCCAGCACTATGTCAGTGCTTCTCTGCTATTCATAGGGTTTTCAATGGCTAATAGTCTCAGGAGTGGATTGCAGGGTCCTTTTTCCAAGCCTACAGCACCCAGTATTCCCAGGCGGTCTCCCATCCAAAAACTAACCAGGCCTGACCCTGCTTAGATTCTGAGATCTGACGAGATCAGATGCCAGACCTTTATAACACCAAAGGAAAATCTTGAAGCTAATTTAGTGGGCATTTTAAGTGGCCTGCTTGAAGGCCAAAAGGGAAACAGGGGGAAAAAAAAAAAAAAAAAGAACATAAAGTGAATTTTCTGCTGCTAGAATAAAAGAAAGCCCTAGAAATTGGCATCCCTGCCCTGCTATTCCATTGATAGGGATTTCTCATGATATTGAAAGAACATTGCTCTTGTATCTCCGCCACATTTCTTGTTCTTCCCGGTGTGTATTTCTATTATCATCCACAAATATATGCAGGAATTCTGTGCATAAGTCCATCCCCAAAGCGTGGCCCACTTCTATTAACCTTTACATAGTAATTTACAGTTAAGGTCTAAATGGCACCAGGGCATGTAAATAGTGTCTGTGGGCTCTGCCATCACATAGAAAGTGATGTGTTTAAGTGGCTCCAACACATTTGCTGAGAACATTATGGAAGGAAGGGCTGAGATCCCTATAGGAAACTATTTAGTGAAATTTAACAGAAGATTAACAATGCTTGAATAGCAAACTTTTTTGTTGAATCTAGAGGTTTCATAGAAAGATGTGGAATCCAAGGTTTTATCTTTCTTTAGCAAGTTTCTGGGCTGCATCTAAAAAGAAGTTTAAGAAGCCTTAAATCTCAGGGACTTTCATATTTCCTTGTGATTTCATCAAGGATGAGTGGATGTGAGAAATTTCTCTCCATCTCTGGAGTTAATGGAAAGAAAATAGAGACACCCCTTGGCCAAGTTGATGCCATAGAACATGTTTTTCAAATTCCTTCACAACCTTCCTTTTACCTTCTTATTCAAAGCTGCCTGTCTCTGACCATTCTCCAGACCACTTAGAGCAATAGGAGGCCCCAGAGCATCCAGATGGCCCAGTCAATCAGCTGCTCAAAGTTCCCCAGGAACTTGAGTGGCTTCCTACCCACATCTACCCACCCAGTCACTCACCGATTCACTCATTACCAACCCACCAATCTCCTGTGTTGTGAGGCCCTCTGTTAGATGCTGGGATATAACAGTGAACAAGATGGACATGACTCTTTTTCTCGTGCAGCTTTAAATCTTAGCTGGGAAAAGACACACTAAAAAGGCAACTTCACAAATAATTACTTAATTTGAGTTGGGTGAGTGATGTAGAAGAAAAGTGCTGGTGTGACAAGAGAATTTAGTACAGGTTTCTAGCTTGCTCTGGGCATGGAGGTGAGGGAGACCAAGGGAAGTTTCTCTGAGGAAGGAGTATTTGTGTTGATTACTGAAAGGTGTGAGGGAATTCCTCAAGAAAATGGTGTGGGGAGGTGGGTAGGTAATCTGGGCAGCCAGATAAGCAAGTAGGAAGAGTGTGATGTGTGAAGACACTTGGCATGGCTGATGACGGCTAGGAGGTCCATGTGACCAGAGCACAGCAAATGTGGGGTAAAGGTGAAGATCAGGTCCAATTCCACCCTTGGAAAGGCTTAGGGAGACATAGTTGAGTTGGCTCAGCTTATCCGCAGAGCAGTCAAAATTCTGAGCCTATGACCCTCTTGGCATTCTCAATCTGGGTAAGCCTTAAACCCCACCAGACTACATCCCTGGGACCAAACTAAATGATACTGATCCAGTCCTACAAGTGATATATGCCAACCAAGAGCATAAACATACTGATTTGAATGATTTGAATTCTGATTTGAATAAGCCAACTTCAGAGAGACATTTTTGGAACACTGAGGAAATATAATTCAGATTAAATGTAAAGAAATTATTGCTAATTTGTAGGTACACAATAGTATTTCAGTTAAGTAAGAAAATGTCCTCATTTTAATAGATCTGTCCTAGAAGAAGTGCAACCAGAGTGCTCCTTGGAAGCAAAGATGGCTAGACTGAGTCTTATGTATTTCGGACATGTAATCAGGAGGGAACAATCCTTGGAGAAGGACATCATGTTTGGGAGAGTGGCAGGTCAACAAAAAAGGAAGACCCTCAACTAGATGGATTGATACAGTATGTGCAACAATGGGCTTAAATACAAATAAGATCATATGCCTGGCACAGAATTGGGGAGTGTTTCATTCTGTTATACATAGGGTTGCTATGAGTTGGACCCGACTCAATGGCATCTAACAGAAACAATTTAAAAGTGAAACGTCATGTTGTCTATGACTTAAATCAATTCAGTAAAATTTATGGGAAGACATAGGTAGCAAAAGGTTAGTAATTGTCCTGCTAGGTGTGTATGGGAGATGATTACACTATTCTCTTTACTTTTATATTTGAAACTGCTCACAATAAAAAGTTAAAAACATGAAAAGGAAAGAAGGATCCCAGTAGTCTTCAAACTGGCTCTGTGATTTTGTCCTAAGAAAAAGTAAGCCTGGAACAAATCACCTCCCCAAAGGCAAAGAACAAGAATTAAAAATATGTATTTTCCTCTTAAGTTTCTTTTTCATGTTTCTTATTTTGGTCCAGGGAAATTCAGTTTATACTAATAAAGTTCTTAAAAATTTAAAGTTGAAATTAGTGAGTCAGATAAGTATTTGTTTATTGAAGTATAAGTAAATACACAATTGAGCACCTACTATGCACCTGTAGTGGTCCTTTATGTATGCACAATGTACTTGGGGTTCCTTATCTACAGAGTCTCTGTCCCAAGGGGAGAAGTAAAAATACTGATTTGGTTTCAATCCTTGGAAGCTAGTATGTGTTATTAGTTCTCAGCCACAATAATTGTATCAGTATGTTCCCACATTCCCTCAGAGTGCTTGAGAAAGGACACTGGTTTATACTCTTTGAGGGTCTTGATGCTGGCTGATTCTCTATTCTCTATTCCAAGAATGTTGAACAATGCATTCCCAGTGGGTGAAGCCTGAATGGGGTGGAACAGTGGCTCAGCATGAAATTCCCATGAAGTGCCAACAATGAGGTCACCGTCCTGCAACTGCAGTCAGGGGAGCCAGAGGGCCCCAGGCCTGAAAGGCACAAGAATGGGGTTGCCAGATGAAATACAGGATGCCTAGCTAAACTGGAAATTCAGAAAAACAGTGAATAATTTTTCTGTATAATCATGCCCCGTGCAACACTGAGGGTATAATTACACTAAAAAATCAGTTCTTTATCTGAAATTCAAATGAAACTGGACATCTTGTACATATTTTTTTTTCAAAATCTAACAAACCTACACAGGAATGAATGGAGTGCAAATGTAAGGATGGGAAAATCCAGATGGCAGGAAAGGAAAAAATGGTGGCACCCCAAATTACTCATTCCTAGAATGTCTTGAATCCATGAACTTGGACTAGGGAATTCTGATTGGCCCATTTGGGACAGAGAAGAATGACTATTAGTGACCAAGGAAGTAAAATATGTGATTTCCTCTATCGTTTTCTGCCTGAGTCCCTGGCTGCTCTTTAACTTATTAAGCAGTGGTTAGAACCTGCTAGGCAGATATGGAGAGGAATAATAAGATGTCCCCACTGCCCTCCAACAGTGACAGTTCAGCAACAGAAAAAGGATCCAAGTTCCAGCCAGAATACTGGGGCTCAAATTCCAAGCCTGACATATACTAGGTCTGTTTTTCTTTCTTTCTCTTTCTTTCTTTCTTTCTTTCTTTCTTTCTTTCTTTCTTTCTTTCTCTTTCTCTTTCTCTGTTGTTTGTTTTGTCTTTCTTGTACCAATTACTTAAGCATTCTGTGACCATGTAGGACCATGTAGGTTGATTTATCTTATATCACTGTCATAATCTTTCAATGGACTAACAAATGAAAAGCTTAGACTAGTGCCTAGCACATACTAAGCACGCATATTTGTTTATAAAAATAAGCACTACATAACATACCCAGTAAAGGTTTTCCTAGAAAGAGATTTTGATATAATCTCAGTGGGGGAAAATTCATTTCAAGGTACAGGGAACAGTATGAAGAAGGATTCAGGGAGTAAAGCATGAACTGTGTCTTAGGAATAGGAAGCACTCCAATGCAGTTAGAACTTGCGTCTGTGAAACAAAAACAGAAGAAGAGATGGGCCCAGAGTACAAGGACCTTGAAACCCAGACCAAATAGTGGCAGCTCTGTCCTGTTGGTACTAAAGGACCACCAAGAGTATGACCAAGACAGAAGCTGGAGCATTGGGGAAAAATACCACCATGTCTGTGACAATGGAGCCTGAATAAATAATCACTGAATTCATAGTCAGTGCCAGATACTGTGAATGAAACAATGCCTGCCCTCAGGGAGCCTATACTCTAGAGAAGAAAGGAGAGGTATAACCACCCAAGTAGGCTATGGAGGAAAAGTACAGGGTATCTGAGAGCTCAGAAGAAACCTAAAGTAGATGAGGGTGAGGAAGTGGGACCTGAAGAGGTGATGCCTAGTGGCAGTGTAAAGATATGCTGGAGTAAGAGAGGGCTGGTGAGTAGAGCCAGTCATGCTGAGACCAGAAATTGCACAGGCTCTGGTGTAGAAGGGAAAATGGCCCCCTAGACCTGTAAATATGCCAGTGCAGGTATAGCCCGAAAGGCAGGGGACTGCGGCTTGACGAGTGCCATTTTTCTCCCTCGGAGGCCCTGGGTTCAATTCCCAGCACCACAACAACCAGAGAAGGACATGGCAGCCCACTCCCAAAGCAATCCTGAAACAATCGGCCATTAAAAACCCTATGAGTGTCACTATGAGTTGGACCCAATTCAGCTCAATGGCACCTAACAACAAGAAGGCAGGGTTAAATCACCCACCGCCTAGGCAACCCTGGTTGAGCCAGGAATCAGTACCTGACTAAAATATAGACTTCTTTAGGCTCCAGCCCCTGTGAGGTGACCTGGAGTGACATACAGACTGGCTAAATTAATCAAACCCTTTCCATTGGGGGAGGGGGGGTGGAGAGGGAGAGAGAAGAGAAGAGAAGAGAAGAGAAGAGAAGAGAAGAGAAGAGAGAGGAAGAAATAGAGGAAAAACAGACTGACATACTTAGAACCCAGTCAAGTGGCAGTTCAGGAATAGACATGGGCCATGTAGACCATATTAAGGATCTTGATCTTTACTATAAGAACAAACACTGGTAGGGAAGGGTGGGAGCCTGACTGAGGACCACAGAAGTAGAAATGAAGAAGGGTAGTCATCTCACAAATATATCCACAGTGCCACTCCTCCCTTAATTCCCTTCCTCTTGAATGTGAGATGGAATGACCAATTTGCTTCTAACAAATAGCAAAAGTGACAGTGTGTGAGTTCCAAAATTAGATCATAAAGACACTGTGGCTTCTATCTTGAGTGGCTTTTCTTGAGTGTGCATATTCTGTCTCTCTCTCTCTCTCTCTCTCTCTCTCTCTCTCTCTCTCTCTGCTTCCCTTCTTGAAACAAGCTGTGACGTTGTGAGTTGTGAGCAGCTCTATGGAGGGAACCACATGGTGAGGAACTGAAGCTTCCAGCCAATAGCTAACAAGAAACAGACCTACAAACTACTGTGTATAACCTTAGAAGTAGTAGTAGTAATTTTAGTCCAGCCCTAATCAAGGTTTGAGATGACTGTAGCCCCAGACAATCACTTGCCTGTAACCTCATGAGAGACCAACTAAGTTAATCCACATCCAGATTCCTAACCTTCAGAAACTGTATGAAATAATCAATGTGTAGTTTAAAGTCACTAAACATTGCCATGATTTACTACATAGCATTAAACATTGAATACAGAGGGGAGGAATGAAATGGATACTACATAGGTAGCATTTCTAGGACTTTGAGATTATAGCTATTGGGGAGAAAGATTTAAAAGGAATCTGTGGTTTGGGCCTTGTTCATGGAGGTTCCATTCTAGAGAAGGGTAGGAGTGGGAACATCAGGGGGAAAGAAATTAATTCCCATTTTAAACCTAATGCATTTGAGATGCTGGTGAGATTTTCAGGTGGTAGTGTCTCACAGGGTTTTAGAAATATGGAAAAGTGTTAGAGTGGTGAGAGCTATTGATAGAAGTTATCTGGATAGATGAAAACCACTGCAGTGGAGAGAAGTTCTACAGAGGGCAAAGAAATAAAATAAAGACAGAGGAAAGGTAAACAACAAGGATTGTATGCATTTATGGTCTCAAAAAGGAAAAAGAGAAATAATCCTCAGAGGAAAGGGTAAAGACACCGAAGAGAGTTTTATATTAGTTTGTTGTTGTTGCTATAATAAAATGCCTGAGGCAGGGTTACTTCATAGAAAAAATGAACTTTATTTAGTTTATAGTTTTAGAGTCTGAAAATCCAAATAACAAATCTAATGTCTAGAACTACAGTGCAGAAAACAAGACCTTGAATTGTGGTGGCCCAGCAGAACATTTGCTACCGTGTCAATCTACCCCTAGGCCATCCGTGTATCTTTTTACATCTCTTCCAAAAGGAAGGGATGTTCAAGATTATCCTTAGATAACCTATTCTTTTTACAAATGGGGATTTTTCTTTTCAAGTTGGAAAATATGGAGACCTCGTCATTTACCTCAGGGTAAGGATAGTTGGGAGTGTTAAGGAAGCAAGATAGTTTCCAAGCCTACATGCCAGGCCTCATGGAGAACTAGAATATTGCTCAGAATGAAGCAGCCGTCTCCCAGCAGCCTGCCATTCCTGAAGTTTCTCCTGCATCCTGTTCCTTTCCGTTTGTTGTTTCCTGTAAATCCACAAGCCGATGGCTCTTTATGCCTTCTTGTATAGCCTCTGTTTACTAATCATTGACTGCCTTGAAGTTTCTGCTGTCTTCTCTTTCCACATCTCTGGGTTTCTGTATCAACACTCGATTACCTGCTGTTTTCCAGTCAGTCTGCTTTGCTTTATTTCTGGGTTTCTCCTTCTATCTCTGGCTTTGATGGGTTCAGTCACTCGCCAGTGCCACTCCAGGCCACCTTGTACGGGGCTGGAGAGCCTGAAGCAGTCTACATTTCAGTCAGGTGTCCATTCCTGGTTCAACCAGTTGTGGCCAAAGTAGGTGTGAGGAGTCTGGGGTGTACCTTACCCTAGAGAATTCTCCATGGCCCCTTTTCCCCAAAGGAGGCAGGTGAGTATAGAAGCTACTTTGAGTCTTAAATATCTTTCTAGTATAATCCCCTAGTGAGCTAATGATAGATATGGTTCAAAGCTTCCTCTTCAGAGTATGGATTCCTTCCAGTGAGGTTTGAATTTTAATATGAGTTCAATTTAGCAGCAACTTCCTGTAGTAGCACATACTGGCTGCTTACACAGGAAAAACTGAAGATAGAGATGGAAGGTATAGACATAGGAAGTATGTGATAAACTAAAACAGCCTGAAGCTGTTTCAGTCAACTCTGTCTAACCCTAGCCAGTTCATCTCTGCTCATTCTTATTCATTCATTTACACCACCTACTTAGTAGGTATTTTTCTGGTCTGATAAGTTTATAAAGATGGTTAAGTTAGAAACCCTCCCCTTGAGGAGTTGGCTCCAAAAGAGAAGAGAAAAGAGAGTGTCTTCTCTGGACTAGTTTGTGCAGTTTTTGGAAGTATGTCTATTGATTGTTTTTCTTGCCTGTGTTTCTTTTCCACACTTGTCAAGGATTCATAGAAACTCTAACAGAGTCTGGCTGTACAAATCTGTAAAATGTTAATGTGGCTGGAAGGTTAGAGATTACTCTGAGGAGAGAAGCAGGATTGTGGAGAGAATATGTGCTTATGAATTGGCATGCCTGTATACTGCTTCAATTTTTATAAACTTTTATTTGAGATTACCTTTTCTAATAGAAAAACAAATAAGTAAAGTTTATATATAAAGAAGGAAAAGAAATGAGAAGTGGACAACTTTGAATGAATGGAGTTGGTAAAATTTTCCATGACCCCTACTGGCAAGATTGTTTTAGTTCCACCAAAAAAAAAAAAAACAAAAAAAAAACCCTCAAAGGAAGCATTCTGGAGGGAAGGAGGAGGAACATACTATAATCTGCAAGTAACTAAGAAAAAAACCGTTTCCTTTGTCCTTTAGATTTGCTTGATTCATGCCGATTGCTTTGTTATTTTGGAAGTTCAAGTGACCATATTCCTGCTACACTACAGAAAAGCAATTACCATGATAGAATTAGCCAGCATCTCGGAAGCTGGGTTTTAGAGGGAAGCAGTGGAAATTTTGGTGGTGAGGGGCCAGAAGGGCAGGGCATGGTTTGCTGAGACGTGAGAGCTTCCTGTAATGTGGAATGCGTACGTGTGAAATCACCAGGCAGTACTTTTGTAATAACTCAATAACATGACCACTCCTCCACCCATCTTCTTTCCCCACACTAAGTTCCAGTTTCACACCAGGCTACTTACTGTGAAGCTTTACAAAGAAAGGAGGAAGTAAACCTACCAACTGAGGCAGCAACCAGGTTCAAATACCACATTCTTAAGCAGATGAATGTTGCTTTAATCACTTGAATTAGTGCTGTTACGTGATTCAGGGTGGAAGGTCTCAGCCTTGCATTTAATTGCTCCCTGGGCCCTGGAGTTTTCAAATTGATTATTGTTTAAAAATCCTAACCTTGCTGGGACAGTTAGCAGACAATACTATCCTACCAAGAATCAGCGTCATTTTTCTCCAAAATTGCACCTGCTCCCTCATCTGTACTAAAAGGAAGCAAAAATGTGATATTAAGTGATCACTGTTTTGGTCTGACACCAGGAAAGTAATGAAAGCTCCTGTTTCTAGACTGCTTGTTCCTGCTAAAGGGTCTCTAAGCATGTGACACTTAGTGGAATTGGCTCCCTGCTCCCTGAAAGCAAATAGCTCAGCAGGGGAGAGGCAGCGGCAAGCCAGTGGGAGGTCCGCCCCCATCAGTACCCCAGGGGTGACAGAGGAGATTGCCGTTTGGGGAAAACTGATGGGATCAGGAAAGAAATCCAGGCTTAATACTTTGTCATTCCCCTTCTACCTGAGGTACAAGCACAAGCAGGCAAATGGCTGCATGAGGAGTAAGGAAGGAAGGAAGGAAATATGGAGTCTGCCGCGTTGAAGGCTGATAGGTGGCCAGTTTAGTAATAATTCAGAGTAGTGCATGTCCCTTCCACAGGTTCAAAGTGATGGCTGTTCCATCAGCAGAGCCTGCCAGCCAACAGAACCTAGGTGGCATTTGGCTCCCTAAGAGAAGGCAAACCATGAGCAAGTAAATATTCAAATTAAAGTTGAATACAGAATTCACTGTGCTTAATATTGGATTTCTTAGGACTGCTCTTGCCCAGTGCTTTCATCTCAGCTCTCACTCTGTTAAATGTAAGCAGCTAGCGAGAACGTGGTGACCTGTTCCAAAGAAATAAAAAGCGCTTTTGACAAAACCCCGGAAGCTAAGATTATTAACGATTCTAAAAGCAGTAATGAAAGTTATTAATGTTGGTTTTACCATTTGCAATTTTAGAAAAATATTGTTCGTCTGTCCTTTGATTTTACGAGGCAATTTTGAGAAACATCAATCAAGGACCTGCTGACTCTCCAGGTGTGAAAACATGGCATGATGGGAACTCCAGATGGTCACACTAACGGGAGAGATTTTATATTTGTGATTGGTAGAGAAGAGGAAGGCTGTGTTTGAGGTACAACAGATGGGAAGTGCCAACTTTATCACTTAAAGTATTATCCTCACTCCCACCCTACAATCTGGAAACAAGGAACGATGTTGCTCTACTTAAAGCTAGCAGCTCTTTTCTAGATGAGAAGAACCTGACAGCCCCATTTAATTACTCTTTGGTTAAGATGTAGCCATCATTATCTCCATTAGTCAATAAGAGGAGTTGCTGCCAGTCATTTAAAAATAGCAATCTCACTAGAATTGTTAAAAATTACATGTACATTTTATAATTCAGAAAGCAAACTGAAAAACATGTTTTTAACAATGAGTAATTCCAAATAAGCCACAAAATGTGTGTGCAAACTAATACATACCTATGTGCATGCACAGCTAAGTACAATTTTATTTTTATAGCAGGGGAAATATGCTTTGAATGGTTAATCATATCTTTGGAAATACCTCAGGCTTAGGAGATCTCACTGGTAGCTCAAGCATTCCCCCTACACCCTGCCTCAGGCAGGGAGAGACCCTATTCTCCAGGACAGAAGCAAAGAAGACTTAATTATCTGGACTAGCACAACATCCAATCTTCAGAATTCCTTTTGTTTATCTTAGAGTTCAAATTTTTTACCTAAATTTGTCCCAATTTAGATTAGTGCTGAGACAGAGAGCACTACCCCAACCATGAAGCAGTTGAATTAAAAGTAAACATAAACTGACCTTTAAAAATATTTTGAATTGAAATTCTTCAGAAATGGCTAATACTCAGAAACTATAATTTCCCTTTATTTAACTTAAAGTAATAATTTATCTCAAGATGAAACCACAGTTATTTGTAAAGATGATGGTATCTGGCTTTTGACTTGGAAGCATTAGCTAGAAAACAAATGAAGTATACTAACAAACCCATGTGGACATGACATGTACATGATCAGGGACAGGCTCTGTTTCTGTAGTTGATTTTAGCTGAATTGCTCTTCTTTTTAAGGAAAACTGCATTTCTTTCATTAATCAAATGAAAATGATAATAAAAAAATTAATAGCCTTGTTAGATGAAAAACTCTTTCAAATTAACAAAAGATAAACTACCCATAAGAAAAATGGCCAGAGAACATAAATCATTTTAAAATGACCAATAATCATTTGAAAGAATGTTTAACTTCAGTAAGAATCTAAGGTATGCAAATTATAATAAGGAGGAGATATCATTTTTCACTTGTCCAATTGAAAAAAATTAATACCTAATATTTGTATATAAAAATAAGTACAAATAAGTGGTATATACTGCTAGTATAAATTGATTCAAGTGATATATGTGTATATATGCTTTCAGGAAAGTATTGATTCAAACTGATTTTACACAAACACATATAGCTTTAGAAAGGTATATATGTAGGTCTTCATAGAATTCCCACCACAACTCATACCAAATAGCATGTATGTGTCTGTTTCAAAGCCTTAAAAGAGTACATATTCTTTCATTTAGTAATTATATATTAGGAAATTTATCTAAGAAATCTTAAGATGCACTGAAGATGTAACTATAAGTATGTTCATTAGAGAACAACATACATTATCAAAAACTTAGGGGCAATCTAGATGTCCAACAACAGAAGATTGCTTACTTTATAAAACATTCATATAAAACATTATGCAGAAGCAGAAGGATATTTAATGTTCATGATACATTTAGTGAAAAAGTAAATTTCAACATTACTTATTGCATTATTTTAGTTTTGTATTCATAGATGAAGAATAATTTTTTTTGTGTGTTACTGGGGGTTGAACCCAGGGCCTCGCACTTGCATGCTCTGCACATACTGGACCATTGAGCTGCACCCTCAGCCCATTTTTTTACCTTTTGAGACAGGGTCTCTCTAAATTACGCAGACTGCCTCTGGTCTTGAACTTGTGATCCTCCTGCCTCTGCCTCCCAAGCTGCTGGGATTACATGTGTGCGCCACTGCACCTGGCTTATGAAAAATAATTTTTAAAAATCATCCCATCAGTGGTTATCTCTGGGAATTGGGGCTATAGGTAATTTCTATTTTATTCTTATTTTTTGCCTATCTTTTCTATAATGTTCACATTATTAATTTTTTTAAAATGAATTTGTTTTCATATAATTATTTCATTACTTTTATAATTAAGAAAAAGCAACAAAATTATTCTTATCAATTGGGATAAACCTCTCCTTGAGCAAACAATATTTTATCTCAGCTATTTTAACATTAGATTCATATCTTGCCTTTATCAAGTACTTTGCATTTTGCAATGCACCTTTACTTTTATACAAGGTTCTTTTAACCAAGTGGACCTCATTATAGATGAACAACTAATGGCCTCTAATGACAGCACTGGTAATTAAATCTTGTTGGGATTTTTGCTCCCTCTTCATGGAAATTATACTGTGAACAAGACATCAGTAAATGCTTTATTCTATAACCTCAGGTATATGTCCCATTTCCTGACACACTGCAAGTCTTCATACAATTCCTGGCATGACACACACCAGAGAGAGAGAGACAGTGAGAGAGTGAGTAACATCTATGCTTCTCCATTAATATTCTCATTACATTAAAGATGAACATCCATGAAGGAAGTGCAAAACTCAAGCAGACATGGACACATCAGAATACATGATTTCTAATACTCATTTTATTTCCATTGCCACACAAAACTACCTTACTAAAACGTGAATAAAATCTGCATTCAGAGACATTTAAAATGCTGGCCAATTCCATACTGGAAGCACCTTGGTGATGCCAGGAAGAGACGTGCCAGGTGGTTTGCAGGCTTTGGGTTATGTGGGCCACTTACTGTCTGCACATTGAGCACATTCCACACTGCCAGATGGAGAAAGAGCCAATGGGTTGAAAAACAAAGGTCAGTACAAGAGTTAAAGGAATGTGAAATCATACTGACCCAGAAATGCAAATCTGTGTGGATTAGTTCTCTGTAGGACCTGTGGTGTCTGAACATTCTATTCTTAATTCAGATTACCTAGAGTCCCCAGAGAGCCCTCAGCGGTTTCAAGAAAAGGGATAAAATGTAGACAGGAGCATCAGACAGCAGGGAATCTAATTTTATTGAGAAGCATCTCCACAATTTATAGTGGCCTTCTCACATGGAAAAAAATAAATCAGATTTAAAGTTTATTTCCCTTTCTTTATATTGCTTTTACTACATTTACCAGTCCAAACTCAAAGTTCAAAATTAGAGGTGATTTTCAAAGTGTATCAAAACCAATCTTAAAAATAAGAGCATACAAGCTTGTTGTAGTTTTTGTTGTTAGGTGCTGTCGTGTCAGTATCCGACTCATAGTGACCCTCATAGGGTTTTCAATGGCAGACTGTTTTGGGATTGCCTTGGGAGTGGATTGCCAAGTCCTTCTCCCATTTTTGTGGTGTTGGGAATTGAACTCGGGACCTCAGAGACTGCAGCGCAGTGCTCTACCAACTGAGCTAAATCCCAGCCCCTGTTGTTTTTGTTAGGGGCCATCAAGTCCGTGTCTGCCTCAGCGACCCTATGTACAACAGGTAAAACACTATTGTCAGTGCTTCTCTGGTATTCATAGGGTTTTCAATGGCAGATTGATTTTTGGGAGTGGGTTGCCAGGTCTGTCTCCCAAACCTACAGTACCTGGTATTCCCAGGCCGTCTCCCATTCAAGTACTAACCAGGCCTGACCCTACTTAGCTTCTGAGATCTGACACCACAGTGCTACGGCTTAGAGATTTATAATTCTCACTTGCATTTTGTCTTACAAAGTTGCAAAGTGTGCAGGAAGCTCCTAGATGCTGAAAGAAAGCTGCCTGAAAATATAAGTTTCAGGTAAATAATTTCACAGTTCTTTTCCTTAATGAAATTAGGAGGGAGAACAAAGGGAGACGGAGAGAATAAAGGAATAGGGAGAAAGAAGAGATGATAAATTAAAGATGAGTGCAGATTTAAATGGAAAATGAACAGAAGCCAAGATTAGAGAAGGACTCACTTAAGGAAACACTAAACTCTCTTACCCCAAGCCAAGATTAGAGAAGGACTCATTTAAGGAAACACTAAAAAAATAGAAAATAAAAAATTTAACAAGGTAAGCCAACAACAGATGACAAAAAGATTAATAATGTGGGGCTGGCGGCAAATGAGCTTGAACTTGGGCTCCATCACTTAGTTTTTGGATGACTTTAGGCTAGCTACTTAACCTGTCTGCCAGTGTTACACTTTTGTCATCTGAAGCAACGGGGGTGAGGGGCAAGAAAAAGAGCTTAATCCTAAAGGCTTATTGAGAAAGAATAATTGTGTGAATGTCCAAAAAGTGCCTGGAATGATGCCTGGGAAGAATATTCACCAATCATGAAGTCAGCATCTGCCACTTTCTGCCCAGTCCAGGCACAGAGGGAGGCATGGGCCAGACTCCCAACCTCTACCTTCTTCTGCCTCTACATTTGAGGTCATTTGGTAATAGTGACCACTGGGGGCATGGCTATACCCTGAAGACAGGGAGAACTAGAGGAGGAACTTGGGCATGGATTTGGAAAACTTCTGAGGTCAGATCTCTGCTTTGCTACCTACCAACTACTAACACATTAATTTATTCAACAAATATTCATTGAGTATTCGCTATATGTTGGTTTCCAGGCAAACGTCTCATGAATGAAAATAGATATGGTGCCCACCCTCATGCAGCTTATAGGTTAATGAGAAAGCCAGATATATTAATCAAATAATTAAGCATGTAAATATAAAGTTAAAATGGGGTAAGAGAGTCATATGATGTCAAAAAATTATATAAAAGTCCTTTAACACATCTACCTAGACTGTGAGAGGAAAAGGGGAGAATATACTGGGCTGAGGGAGTAGCTGGCTTAGCTGAAGCTCAGAAATTCAGAAAAGGATGGAGTGATACGTGGGGAAAACAGACCAGGCAAGGAGTTTAGGATTTATTCTAAGAGTGAATACAAAACTCACTAGAGGATGTTTAAGCAGGAAAATTGCATGAGTAGATCTGATGTTTGAGACCACTCAAACTTTAGCCTGGGGAAATGATTCAAAGAAGGCAAGGTAGTTAGTGAGAAGCCTACTGAGTCATCCAGGGACTCAGATGGAGCTGGGGACCAGCGCAGAAGCTGCACAGGCAGTGGAGAGACTGGTCATTACATCAATAGGACGCAGAGGGAAGTGGGATATTCAGGGAAGGTTTCTCACTGGCGGAACTGGATGCTAAAATTTCCATTCATTGAGACAGGGAAGGGAGCTCAGGGAGAATGTTAATTTGGGGGAGAGGTTTGTTCAGAGGTTTAGTTTTATGCATGTTTACATATGTGGCCTCAGGAACCCATGTAGCCCCTCTGAACCTAGAGATCATTGTGAGGATTATGAGAGCAGGTACATGAATGCCCTTGGAAGGAGCAACCTTGGTCATTTCTCTGAGCCACCTGGCTGTGGATGCCTGGGAAAGGCTCAATAAATGGTTGCTGTGGGTTACTGGGATTTTAGATAAGAAACATTGAAGCAGCCTTCCACAGTGGGTCAAGATCACTTACTTTACAGCTCAGATGCTATCTTCCTTGAAATAGCATATGATCACAAATACAAGATCCTAAAGTAGAAGATTACATTTGAGCATGAAGTAAATCAGGATCTTTGGATCACATAGGTGAATCACATTATGTATTAGGCAATTCCTTGGGCTGACATTTTTCTAAGTTATTACACGTAGTCAAGTTCTGAGAGTTACATGTATGGTACTTGCTCTTTTTCACATATTGCATAGAGAAACCTGCATTTGATGGTCCAACTTATGAAATTTTGGAATAAATATATGATATGTAGTAAGCATATTTTTTCTTTTTTTTCTTTTTTGGTGGTACAAGGTAGTTGAACCTAGGGCCTTGCACATACTTTGCAAGTGCTCTATCACTGAGCTGCACCCCAGACTCTTAAAAAAATTTTTTTTTTAATCTTGAGACAGGTTCTTGCTAATTTATGCAGGCTTCTGCTTAAGGAGTTTGAGGTCTAGTAGGGGTGATAAACACATTAAAATATGAGGAAGAGCTAGGCATGGGGGCACCCATCTGTAATCTTAGCATGTGAGAGGTAGAAGAATTACAAGTTCGAACCAGGCTTGAGGTACATAGTGAGACCCTACCTCGAGAGAGAGAGAGAGAGAGAGAGAGAGAGAGAGAGAGAGAGAGAGAGAAAGACAGACCGACCAACCATGGAAAAGTGTACAGTACAACAGATTCTAGGAAGGACAATTCTCAAGTTTAATAGAAACTTGAAATAGTGTTTTCCAAGTTCTATATTGGAAACTAAACATAGGTACACCTTTCAAATGGGATGATACCAGCTCTATGTAGTTTTTGTTTTTGTTATTGTTTGGGTTTTGTTTGTTCGGTTGATTTGTTTTTAAAATAATGTCTCACTATGTTGCTCAGGATGTCCTCGAACTTGTGATCTGCTTACCCCAGGCTTCTAAGTAGCCAGGATTACAGGAATAAGCCACTGTGCTTGGCTTGGTTTTATATTTTGGTGGTAGAGAATCCCAGTTAAATTCGGGGCCTAAAAAACCAGCTGTGTGGATACAATGTTAAATCCGTGACTGAAGATAAAGTTACTGTCAAGGTCTGGATACAATAAATAGAACACAGCCATAACACATTATTAAATTGAGTTGGGTTTGGGAATTTTTGGAGGGGGCAGGGTAAGTATTTGAAGTGCTAAGTCTAAAGTAAAGGAGTATCTGCTAAAGAGAAAGATTTTCTATTATTAACATCAAATTAGAGAACTATTTGTACAGCCAGGAAAGTGATGGATATTATGTCACATGGTAGACGTCCATGGTTTTGTCTCATAAAAGTAGCTTGAAAAAAATCCACAAAATTCTGCGTGGCACAAAGACTATAAATTACCGCCCAGCGTCAGCTCTCTATAGAACAGAAAATTCAAAGAGCCAGCTTACTTCACTAAATTTAAAATTTCTCCTGAAATTTAAATCTAAACCAGTCCTTCAGTAATGGTCTTAATTCCATCATTACAGCAATTTAAATATGCTTGTTGCTTTCTGAGTGCCAGTAACGAGACTGGGAAATGGGCATATTGACCATAAAGCAAAGCTAATTCTAAGAATTTCCAAAGTCAAAGATGATCCCTAGAACATCTTCACATCAAGGAAACGTGAGGGTGAGTTTCAGAGAGTCCACTTTCCAGAAGGTATTGTCTTTTAGGAACTGAAATGATTAAGGCCAGAATATTCGCCAAGTTGCTTGAAATAAGAGTGTAGCCTTTCGCTAATAGGTTCTGTCAGTCAGTCTCTAGAGTTAATCCAAAACGAGTTATTGGTTTATACTTCCTCACCGAGCAGCCTGGTTGCTATTAAGCACAAAAAGTAATTCTATTAATGGAAAAATCAGTGTCAAACACATTCTCTAAGACCTGACTCAAATGTCACCTCCATTACTGCCTCCCTGGTCTTTATAAATGGTTCTTTTGGAGTCTTTATCATGAAATGGAAATTGTTTTCAGTGCCCACATGCGCCTCATGGGCACAGATGGGGGCATAAGCCTTTTCGTGACATAAGACCTGACACATGGTAGTTATCCAATTTTAATTAAATGAATAAAAGTCAAACAGGATGAAAAAAAGAAAACACAACAGAAATATAATCATTCAGCCAGGTGGCCCAGAGAAATAACTAAGTCCCTCCTCTTCTGAGGGAATACAAAGAGGGAGAAAGACAATGAAAGCCACAGGGGGGTATGGTAACGTATCCAGGAGGCACCTGGATAGCACCCCAGGACCTGCGCGTGAAAGCCGGTCCTTTCTCCCCACAGCCTGTCATTTCTCCTTGAAGTACATCTTGCTTTGCTATTTCCTCTTGGGTCTGACTCACTGGCCAATGGATATCCAACTCTAGAGGCTGAATGAATTGTCTGGGACAAATTCCAGGCTCAACCGAGGTACCACCTGCATGGCTGGGGTAGGTATGTATGATCCTATAACTAACAGTAGATGTATTGAGGCCTTTGCTGTTGTCTCAGTTTATTAGTTTGAAATGGAGAGTGGAGCAGAATGGGTCATATAAGCAAAAATGCTATGAATGAACAGTGTGCTCTCTGAATGGGCCACATGCTGGAGGAAATAAATCCAGTTGTAAATCCTTGAAGGCACAATAGGAAGTTGTATGAACCTCATTATATATGCATTTATCAAGGCAAGAAGAAGGGACTGTAAATTCTATATCAAACAAGAGTTTTGAGAAAACTTTACGTCTTTGACTTTGATGCTTTTCAAAGGAAATTTGTACTTTTGTAAACCCTCCTGGGGTTGGAGGTTGTCTCTGTAAATATTTTTTAAAGCATCTTTTATATGTGGATAAACAGCACCAGAAAGTGTGTAATTCAAAAATTTAACATTGATTTCAGCAAACTTAAATTCCTAATTATAGGAACAAATATTCTTAGAAACCTTTTTGTTGATGGTGGTGCTGGGATTAAACTCAGGGACTCATACATGCTAAGCACATTCTCTATCACTGAACTACACCCATATTTCCTTTTTTCCTTTTTTTAAATATGAGAATCATCAAATTTTGGATCTGGAAGGGACATTTTCAATGATCTGGTCCAAAATACGCAGCTTAGACTTTCTTCTTGCTGCACAGAAGTACAAAGAACCAAGTTAGTCAACTTTTGCACTGTTGTAGATCCAATAAATAGGATTTGACTATAAATCACTGGAAGGTAGCATATCCCCAAATATTGTTCATTTAAAACTAGAGGCTTATGAGATAATTTTTGTTTTGTTTTCAAATATTTTCCTTTCTTATTGTTGTCGTTAGATGCTGCCAAGTTGGATCCAACTCATAGTAACCCTATGTGCAACAGAATAAAACGCTTCCCAACACTGTGCCATGCCAGCCACTATGTAAGTGCTTCCCTGCTATCCATAGGATTTTTGATGGCTGATTATTTCAGGAGTGGGCTGCTGGGTCCTTCCCCCGAGCCTACAGCACGTGGTTTTTCCAGGTGCTCTCCCATCCAAATACTAGCTAGGCCCAACCCTGCTTAGCTTCCAAGATCTGATGAGATTGGATGCTAGGGTATTATGGCTATAGACTTCTTTATTAGGATATATTAATTGTGCAAAATAACGGATTTCATTATTATACTTTCATATGTGTACATAGTACACTTTGATCATACTCACACAACCCCAATTACCTTCTTTTGTCCTCCTCAGATAATTTTTCAAAATATTCTTAATCACATAACTTTTATATACATTTTGTTTTGAATTTAAGCAATCAGGCTTCTCAGAATCTTCAAGATACTAATGTGTACATCATAAGTATCCAAGGAGGTAAAGTATGAAATGTAAAATGTCCCCAAAACTCCTTTTCTTCAGTGGAACAAAGTTTAGGAAAACTAGCTCTAAAGTTTTCAGGTCTAATGTGAATTTATTGTGGCTACTGGCTTCTAATCAGAGTATAGAATGTAAACTTGTCCTTGAGCTTTTTAGTAGCCAATGCAAAGAGTAATACATAATTAGATAAAATGTTCATTGTATTCACTCAGTGAAACAAACCAGGTAGGTATACAATTATCATTTGTCAAAAATTGTTAATAAATTTTTAAAAATATAAATAACAATTTAAAAAGAGCAAACCAGTTTTTCCAGAAACTATTGCTATTCCTATTACTTAGAACTGAAATATAATTCAGTTGTAATGACTGAGGGTATTCATAAAGAGGATCAGGATGGCAACCTCAGTAGCACCTCTTTTCAGTGCATAAAACAATGAGTTTTATAGTTGTATTAGTTAATTTTTGCATTGTTGTTGTTGTTAGTGTTGGGTCCCTGTTCGGGCACCAACTATGTTGGGCCCCATGTTCGGGCGACAAATCTATGTGGGGCGCGCGCCTCCCAGTACGGCCTGAAGGTTCGGACGGGCTGCGCCGCCGCGCACACAGATACTAAACACAATTCACTCGGGACCCTCAGGTGAGGGGCGCAGACTCCCGTGGCCCTCGGGACCCCGGAGGAGACGGGAGAAAGGAAAAAGCCTCAGGCACTTTTGCCTTCCAGGAGCAAACACCTGTGTTGGTCATCTCGGTGGTCATGAGGAGACAGCTGTTGCTTCATCGTTGGTCAGACGGAGAGCAGGTTCCTTTCCTTGTTGAGGATTGCAGCGGGAGAGCATTATTTCCTCACCGAAGGTTCAGGGGAGAGCAGCGGGAGAGGCGATTCCTCATCTGTGGTCCGGGCAGGAACAGGCGAGAAGGCACAGAAAGGGATGCCAGAAAGGCCGTGCCAAAAAGGTCGAGCTGCCGCAGCGCAGCTCTTTATATAGTTCGCCCATGGAATGGCCTGAGCCAATCAGCTTTCAGTCCAATTGTCCAATCAGGAAGGGTTTTGTACAAACATGCAACCAACTTACTTTCATTTTCCCTAGATTTCTAACTTACAAACCAGATATTCAAACGCCATTTTCCCAGTTTGGGAGTTTTTGCCAATT
>VMDO01028667.1:0-11107 GCA_007922755.1 Pedetes capensis
TGAACTTTATGCTGTACAATTTAGGGCAAACAATAGTACCAACAGTGAACTATGTAAATGAATGGTCAATTCTGCAAGTTGAAAGTACCATGGCCAAGAAATATCTGCAGGAATATCAAATTCTTTACTAGTCACTAAAATGAAAATTGAAATAACAAGAAGATATATTATCCCATGTACACATTAAAGATGAAAAATAGCTCCAGGGTCTATTATTGGAGAGGTTAAAGTTAATATGTTATGCTCACTAATTGATGGTGAATGTGAATTGTTGTTAGCCTTTTGCAGAGCACTCTAGCAATATCTATTAAAACTAAAAATGCCAATATATTTGAATGCAGTAATGTCATTTCTAGAAAACTTTTTCTTAGAATCAAATCCAATCATAACAAGGATATGTCTGTAAGCATGTTTATTATGGCATTTCTTGTATTGGCAAGAACAATATTCATGTCATCAACATGGAAATGTTTGCTTAAATTATGTCATAGCTATACTAAGAAACGGGCTGGGATTTAGCTCAGTTGGTAGAGCGCTGCGCTGCAGCCTCTGAGGTCCTGAGTTCAATTCCCAGCACCACAAAAATGGGAGAAGGACCTGGCAATCCACTTCCAAGGCAATCCCGAAACAGTCAGCCATTGAAAACCCTATGAGGATCACTATGATTTGGATACCGACTCTACGACACCTAACAACAACAACATACTAAGAAATATTACATATCTTTGATAATTATAGCTGTATTTGGGGTATTTTCTTAGATTTTGTTTTGTTGTATAGAAATACTTAGCCTGAGATATACCCTCTTAACAAATACTTGAGTCTGTGATACCATGTTAATAACTACAGAAACAATGCTCTGCAGATCTGTGGAACTTAAGGATCCTGCATAATTGAGACTTTATGCCTATTGACTGATGATTACCTATTGCGCTCTTCTTCCTTCATTCTATTTTCTCTGATTGAATGTGTTACTAAAATATGATTATTTTGGATATATAAGTGGAATTGTGCAGTATTTTCCCACCTGTGACTGACTTATTTCAGGACATAATGTCCTTTCAGTCACATAATGTCCTCAGGGTTCATCTGTGTTGTTGCATATTGCAAGATTTCCTTCATTCAAAAGCTCTCCTTTTCAAAAATATTCTGTATAATAAAGGAAACAATCAACAGAATGAAAATACAACTTATTGGATTGGACAAAATATTTGAAAAGTATACATTAAATAAGTGATTAGATTTTAAAATATATAAGGAACTTATATAATTCAATAGCAAAAAGATGAAATCTACTAACTCATTTAGAAATGTGCTAAAGACTTGAACACACAGTTCAACAAAGAAGATACATAAGCAGCCAACAGACACATAGATCATTGATCATTAGGGAAATGTAAATCAAAACCACAATGAGATATCTCAAACCCATGAGAATGGGGCTGGGGTTTAGTTCAGTTGGTAGAGTGCTGCTCTGTGGTCTCTGAGGCCCTGAGTTTGATCCCCAGCACCACGTAAAATGGGAGAAGGACCTGGAAGCCCATTCCTGAAACAATTTCAAAACAGTAAACCATTGAAATTCTATGAATAGCAGAGAAGAACTGACATAATGCCTGGCAGGGCACAGCGTCAGAGAGCCTTTTGTTCTGTTGTACATAGTGTCACTATGAGTTGGACCCAACTTGAAGATACCTAACAATGGCAACCTATCAGAATGGACACTATTAAAAGTGAATGAAATAACAAGTGTTGCTGAGAATGTGGAGAAATTAGAGGCTTGTGTACTGTCTGCAAAATTGTGAAGGCACTATAAAAGTAGTATGGTGAGTACTCAAAAATTTGAAAAAGAACTACCACATGAAGCCACATGTGGTGGCACACCTCTGTAATCACAGCACCGGAGAGGCTGAGGTAGGAGTATTGACACAAGTAAGTTCAAGGCCATCCACCTGGTCTACATAGGTGAGTTCCAGGATAGTGAGACTCTCTCTCTCTCTCAAGAACCACCCCCCCCAAAAAAAAAAGGAAAGAAGAAAGGAAGGAAAGAAAGAAAGAAATGGAATAGATGAATAGATAGATAGATAGATAGATAGATAGATAGATAGATAGATAGATAGATATCATATGATGCTGAAATCCCACTTCTGGGTATTTAATGAATTGAGGTCAGGATCTTGAAGAAATGTTACCTGTCCAATGTTCATTGCAGCATTATTCACAATAGCACAATAGCCAAGATATGGAAACAACCTACATATTCATGAATGAACATCTATCAGTGGATGAATGGATAGAGAAAATAGAAGATCATATATATATATATATATATATTTGGAAATATTATTCGACCTTAAAAATAGAGTTTGAGTATTTTGATAAAACACTCTCATGTAAGAAAAGAGATATAAAAATATGGATAATATAATCATATCTAATAAAATGACACTCATAAGCATGTGTCATCTATAATTATATGGCAGTGGAGAAATAGGTAGAAGGTAATGGTGATTGTGGCAGACAGAATAGGAAGAGAAATGAGCTAAGTAAAAGTGGTTAGAATAAAGACTGCACTAAATATAAAATATATGTCATGATTGCATTTATGTCTATATCCCCCCACATGTGTGTGTGCATCTGCCAAAGCATAAGGAATTTATTTCTTTAAAGTGGAATAAAGTTACTGGCACACAAATAACTTTTAAATTCATGAGAGATATGTCCTGAGATCTTCAAAACACAATAATCACATTTTCTCTGAAAATTGCAGTTATAAATAAAACATAGAAAAATCAAGTGCTCCCTAAAGATCGTCAAAGCAAGTAACTATGCTTAAAAATGTCAGAAAAGATTCACAAAGCTATGAGTTGTGGATGAATGGACAGAAAGCTATATATATATTTCTGTTTTGTGTTAGTTTGCCACAAAGTCCCTTTAAATCTTAGTTTCAATTTACTCAAACGTAGCCAATGATCTGAGCATTAAATTTCTGAAAACCCTATCTAGACTAAATAACCTAAATAACTTTAGGTTATTTTTGAAGATTATTGTATATAAAATTTTACCAAAAGTAATTACAATGTTGGGCTGGGGTTTAGCTCAGTTTATAGAGTGCTGCTCTGTGCTCTCTGAGGCCCTGTGTTCGATCCCCAGCACTGCAAAAAATGGGAAAAGGACCTGGCAGCCAGCTCCCAAAACAATCCTGAAAAAATCAGCCACTGAAAACCTTATGAATGACAGAAAAGCACTGACATAGAGCTTGGCATGGCACGGTGTCGAGAGTGTTTCTTTCTATTTTACATATGGTTGCTAGGGATTGAACCTGATTCAAGGGCACCTAACAACACTACTACTGGATTATGCCAAAATGTTATTGTACCAGAATTACATATGCTTTTCCTATGCTAATTATTTTATGGAACAGATATCTACCATGTTTCAAGGAATTCCATGAAATGGCATTTATAATCATTTTTAAAACACTAAGAAATGTTAATTTCAACAATATCTAATCCCACTATCCTTCTCTTATCTCCTACCCTACTATAATGAAAGGAGTATAGTTCTGGAAGAATAGCAGCAATAGAGATAAATGAGAAGAAAGAAAAAAAACAGACAAAAATTCTTAGAAAGGCTGTGAAGTCAAAAGAAAATGATTCCTTCCTCCCGATTAAAAAAAAGGGGGGGGGGTGTAAAAAGGACGGAACCATCAGCTTGCTTCTTGCCATTTCTGGTATGAATTATACTATATTTTTCCCTTTCTTTTTAGTCTAGTGACATAGCCAATAGATGAGATTCCACCATGACTGCCTATTCTTTTAAATTTCTTATCCATTTGAGGATTTCCTTTGGCTCATTCAGTTATTTTCATACCACTTATGACACACGTTTCCGGTGTGATCCTACTCTTAACCCACCAAATACCATGAGGTATGTCTGAGCACCTCCAAAATAAGAATTATACCCACCATGTTTTCCAGACAGTTATTAGTCACAAAGTCCTTTGGCATGTCCCAGCTTAGTGCCCCAATCTCGAGACCCCATGACCGTATTTGTGAATGAGTAAGTGGAAATAAGACACAAATAAATGCATATCATATAAACAGTCATTTATCTTTTTTCGGGCAAAAAGAGCACCATCACACTACATCTGGTGATGTTACGAATGCTCATTAACACAGTGGAAGCACCTCCTTCCTTTTATCTCATGACTTATTTCTGGGTGTTTAGTCTTATGTGCCCTCTGCAGATTGGAAGTTCCACAAACTAAGAAAAAAAAATCACAGTTTTCTGGCTGTCAGGCTTTAATTTTACTGGTAATGTACTTGTTCTTAGCCTTTGTTCCCATACTTCCATGTTCTTTTTATAACTGTTAAGGGCCTGCAACCCCCAACTACATTTCTTAAACTTTGTTGCTACTGATTTCTAGTTAGCCTCTGCCACAGAAGGCACTGGCATTAGATTAGAAGAAAGGATGAAGGAAGAAGAGACTTTCTTCTTTATGTGGCTTCTGTGGCCATATCTCAGAAAGGTTGTGGTTTCTAACCTGAGTGTCTGCCTAGCAGCAGAAGGCAGAAATTGACTCCAACATCTTTCAGTGATTCCAACAAATGCAGAACAGAGCCTGTGACTCAGTCCCAGCCCTAATTCTGGGCATCCTTTCAAAAGACTCAGCACCCCTCCCTATGATAGTCCTAGAAACAACTGTGTGGCAATTTCAGTAGTCCAGCATCAGCTGTGGGAAGCTTCCATGTGGGGTCCAAGCCTCACTCTGATGATGCACCCTTAGTGATCCTGCCATTGGCTCAGGATCGAAATCTGAGATTTTGAGCTGTGAGTACATCCCTAAACTTGCAATCCCCCTGCCTGAGAAATACTAGGTGCTTGCTAAAGTAAATAATCTCTGAGTTAGTTGCTAATTTCTTTTTGTTCTCTTAGCCCTTAGCTTCCTAATGAGCACCTTATGCTAAAGTCTTTGACCAATCTAGAGCATTTTGTTTTCCTGAATTAAGAGAGAGAAGGGAGCAGTGCATGATCATTCTGACCAGTAAATATTTAAATATTTAACTACTATAACATCTGGGCTCAATTTCTGAATTTCTATTATAGAATTTCTTTCTATGCTGCAGGCCTACAGACTTTGCAACTTCACATCCAGGGCTTTCAAAAACCATAGAGATTGTCCATAGGGTTAGATCAGATCATGTGACATCAAAGACCCTTGATATATTGCTTATTCCTGCACCACATTTTGACCTCCCACACTGCAACACAGCAAACCAATCATAGCAAACTAGTTATATTTCCCTAAATGCCATATGCTCATGTGTATCTATTGGGGGTTTTTTTTGTATTTTTTATATTTATCTGTATGGTATACTCTTTCTACTTCACTCCTTACACCTTAATTTCTCTGGTGTTAAGATTGAAACTCATCTCCTCTCAAAGGTCTTTCCTACTACAAAGATGCCTCAGCATCTGGTATATATCTATCTGTAACATGAAAACTCTAATTGTTGGCTTGTTTAGCTCTTAGACTAGAATATTTTAAACCCCTAAGTTTTTTACTTTATATCTCTCCAATGCTTAGTTAATTATAGAGCACTAAATTGGTTTCTATAATAAAAAGTCTGGAGCCAGAATGTCTGGTATAAAATCTCAGCTCTGACAGTTACTAGCTATATAACTTTAGCAAGTCACCTAAGAACTCTTAGCCTCAATTTCCATGTATGCAAAGTTGATATAATAATAGAATGAGTTCAAATATGTAAGAAACCTATAAGAGTATATGGTACATTGTCAACATTATATAAAAGCTTACTATTATTGTTACTCTCACTAAATAGTTATTCTTAATAGGATGATAACCAAGTATAGTTGATGAATAATAAGACTATTGGTTTGAAGATAGATCCCAGAGCTGAGTAAAATCAAATAATTCCTTAAGTGAAGCATAGTCAGTATATAGGGCTTTATGACTCCAAACTAGAAACAAAAATCAAATAAAATTTATGCTAATCTATAACAATCAAGTATGTAATAAACTATTAGATATGTAATTTTTTAAAAAAAAAACTCATGTTCCTCTTCAGCACCACTGATACAAAAGATACATGGTATGTTGGACTGAATTGTCCACTGGTATGAGTTGGCATAAAATTTCTACTCCTTTGTTTTATCATGGCTTTGGTGTAGCTGCTATGGAACCTTGGATTTAGATTATTTCATGAACATCCAGAGAGTAGAGTGTCACCTAGTAAGTCATTAATGCCACTCTAACAGCATGATTTTCCATTGTATTTTCCTTCTGAATTATAACCTGACTTGACATTAATAAGTCTGTGAACTAATAGAATCATTGCTCATCTAGCAGCATATATAATGGGGATAGATGCCCATAGACCATTCCTTCCTTTTTATCTGCAATTAAATGAATCCATTTGGTGATATTTATTAAGGTGACTAGATGATTTCTTTATTCCCTCATGGGATGCCCTACAACTTCTTTCCTCAGTTGCCTGTAGGAATGGATGATTCGTTGATCACAGAAAACTTAAAGTACTTTTTAATGTTAGGATAAAGAGACTTAAAAATATTCTACAGAAGGCAAACATACTTGTTAAAATTATTTTTAAAACATCACAGGCTATTTTTCATGGATTTTTCTAGGAGATGGATCTTGAGACTCAGATGTGCTTATCAGAAGGTCATTGGGGTATAGGATTTGCAACAATACCCATAAAGCAGCAGAGCAGCAGATTTGTCAAAAAAAGAGCCAACTGCATTGCAATTGCACATGGGGCTCAACTTATCCAAAAGTACTAAAATTCCACTGGGCACTCTTAGGCTGGAATGGCTTTTCAGAGATGTCTCCAACTGAGAGAAGGGAACAATGCTTGTAGTTTGGTATCAGCCAGTCAGCAAGGGCAAGATGCTCATGCAGTGACCATAAACTTGAGATCACTGAGAATCAGAGTTGAGTCATTAGCAGTCAATACGTATGCAGCTGAGGAAATAGGATATGTGGGTGGCACACCACAATATCTACACATACACACACAGAGACGCACACACACACATCTCTAAAGATCCGTCATGGTACACTAACTCTTCTGAGTTCAATCATGACTTCCACAGTGTTCCAAATGCAACCAAAAGATGCATGTATGCATATGAACATGCATGCCTCTGTGTATGTGTGTGTGTGTGTGTGTGTGTGAGAGAGAGAGAGAGAGAGAGAGAGAGAGAGAGAGAGTGTGTGTGTGTGTAAGGGAGTCATGAAAGCACAGGCATTTTGAGTAAAAAGTTCATATTTAATTACAAAAAGAATCTGAGAGAATGAGAAATGACTGAGCTTTGAGTAATCAATTGAATATTTGCTTAAGCTTTGGAGATTGTCTATCAGAACCCTCTAAAACAATATTGTATGCTCAAAAGCATTAAAAATGATAAGTGGATACAAATTATTTATAACTGTGTGAGAAAATTAAAGCTTTATTTTAAATAAAATATCATTCACAGGGAGGACTGGAGTGATTCGATCAGCTAAAAGAAGGGCAACTGTGAGAACTTGCAAATGTAATCTTTACAAACATTAATATTATTATTGTACACTCATTTTATTGACAGAACATCATTTTCTTTATTTTTTCATAGTATTAAAAAGTATCAGTAAAGCTAAACTATTATTTTGACAGTTATGTCTTCCAATTAGTGAAGAAGCTGGTATCAAAAAAGCAGGCTAATCGTTCATATCAAAACAAGTATCATATATAAGTAAAAGTAATGAAATAAAGTTCCAAAGGTTTTCAAAATCCAGAATTATGTCCTACGTCATGAATTATATTTGACTGCTAACTCAGGTTAAATTTGTTCTGTTTTTACCTATTTTATGTCAGTACCATGGCATTTCAATTTTTATAGTTTATGATATTGTTTACCATTAGCTATGAGAAATCCATCAGCATTGCTCCTTGTTGTTAAATATATCTTATATTAATTGCACTTTATATGAAACTGTTCCCCCATATACCTGTCAGTTTGCTGTGCTGTGGGTCTTAGATGTTGCTGTAATTCTGAAAGCTATGCCACCAGTATTTCAGATACCAGCAGCGCTACCCATGGTGGACAGGTTTCAACTGAGCTTCCAGACAGACTAAAACAGACTAGGGAGAAGGACCCAGAAGCCCACTCTTGAAACAGCCACTGAAAACTCTATGAATAGCACTGTCAAATATAGTCCCAGTAAATGAGCCCTCCAGGCTAGAAGGCATTCAATAAAATACTGGGGAAGATTTGCCTCCTTAAGGAGTCAACCTAAATGATAGAAATGGCACAAACCCCCTGGGATCTCTATTTGCTGATGTGGTATGACTCAAAATGAAAACAAACATAATGGCTGCAACAATGGGCTCAAACATAAAAAGATCATGTGCACGGCACAGTGTGTAGTGTTTTGTCCTGTTGTGCATAGGGTCACTATGAGTTGGACTCAACTTGACAGCATCCAAGAATAGAAAACTGTTATATCATTTACTGACTTTCCAACAAAAAAAATTTTCTAGAGATTTTATATGACAGCTGGATTTTTAGATGAATATCAATTGAACAGACATTTTAGTATTTGATATTTGCTATGGTTTGGATCTTAAATGTCTTCCACTAGACCATATGTTAAAGTGTTGGTGCCCAACCTGTAGCACAATGCTAGGAGGTAGAACCTATAAGAGGTGGATCCTAGTGGGAGAAAGTCAAGTTTTTAGGACATGTTCTTAAGGGGATTGTGGGATGCCAGTCTCTTGTTGTTTCTCTTTCATGCCTAGCCATGAGGTAATAGGATCTCCTCTGCCAGACACTTGCACCCTGATATACTATGACATCACAGACCCAAAGAAACTGGGACAATTGGTCATGAACTGAAACCTCCAGACTGCCAGCTCTTTTTCAGTTCATTGATCCCAGGTATTTGTTACAAGAGTAGAAAACTGACTAACACAATATTCTGTATTAGTAAATGAGTTGTCTGTACTCAAATGTTCATCTATACCCTTCAAAAATGTTGTCATTTTTGGTATACAATAATTGTATTCTGAGATTATTGTTATTAATTATTTTTGCTCTTTTATGTCCTGTATTTTTTCAATATATTCAAAGCCTGGTATATAAATAGAGGCACATTTTAGTAACAATGACAGAATTTTAAAAAGCATATTGAATATGTTTTTTATCTTCTTGTATTTTTATCCTAGATTTCATAGTATTATCTATAAATGCTGAAAATTATTATTTTTTTATCTTTCATTGTTGTTCTTATTTCTGGGGATTGAATCCAGGGCCTTGCACATGTTAGGCAAGTGTTCTATCATTGAGATGCACCCAGCCCCTTTTTTATTTTTTATTTTGAGACAAAATCTCTCTCAGTTGCACAGACTGCCTTGGCTTTGAACTTTGTTTTGCTGCCTCTCCATTCTTAGTCATTAGGATTACAGGTGTGTGACACAGCACTCAGCCCTATTTTTCAGTATGTATATTTCTCTTTTTCATTTTTTCTCTACTCAAAACTCATAGTTAGTGTTCTAGTCCAGCATCATGCCTACAATAGAATGTTTACCACATTTTCTTTGGTTCAATGAACTGAAATCTGCTCATAACCATGGAATTTCATGCTAAAAATGCCCATTACTATTGGAGATCATGGACTCCATTAAATCAACATTAAGAAGCCTGTCTTAGAGTTTCATTGCTAAAGATGATATTTTCAGTTAAATTCATATATGTACATCTTCTTACATTGAATAAATACCTTTGTAATCCTTGCTTACAAAATGAACAAACTTCAGAATAGGAATAGATAGGCTTATATAAAATGACTTTTTTAGTAGTAACGGGGATTATACTTATTTCCTTTAACCTATAATTGGTAAACATGATAAATTATACTAAGAGCTATTCAAATAAAGCATACATAATCATGGCTCATTAGTTTTTCTCTATTGTTGGATATAATATGGTTGTATAATTTTTAAGATTCCCAGAGATATCAGATTTAGATGCCTGTAGTCATAGCCCTGTGGCATCCCATCCTGTCAGATCTTGGAAGCTAAGCAGGGTCAGGCCTGGCTAGTACTTGGATGGGAGACCACCTAGGAACTCCAGGTGCTATAGGCTTGGGAGATGGACCCAGCAACCCACTCCCAAAAATCATTCTGCCATTGAAAACCCTATGAACAGCAGAGAAGCACCAACAACAGTGTTGAGCCTATGATATATAGGGTCACTATGAATCGGACACCAACTCCACGGCACCTAACAACAAAAACAACAGGTTTTGATAATAGATTTACTATAGATCAACAAAAGATTTAGTTCTTTTCTCTTTTTTCTTATATACTAGATGCAACATTGTTGTTGTTGGGTGCCATTGAGTCAGGTCCAACTCAGAGCAACCCAATGTACAACAGAACAGATGAAATACTACTTGACACTGTTCCATGCCCAGCATTATTATCAGTGCTTCTCTACTATTCATAGGATTATCAATGAGTTATTGTTTTTTGGGAGTGGGATGTCAAAGCCTTCTCCCAAGCCTATTGCACCTTGTGTTCCCAGGTAGTGTCCCATCTAAATACTAACCATGTCTAACCCTGCTTAGCTTCTGAGTTCTGATGGGATCAGACACCAGGGTGGTATAGCTGCAGGCAGATGTAACATACACTTACTATTTTTAATTTGTAGAACTTTCCACCAAGCCATCTTTGTCCAGCCCATCTCAGTGGAAATGATGAAGTAGTTCTCTGAATATATGTACATAACATATGTGTGTGTGAGTTTTATAGTTTATTACATTGTTCTGAGTGGTTTTACATGTGTCTTCTGTGTTGGTACTCATAAACATACCAGGTAACCATCTTTAAAATAGCCCTAACCTTGAGGGTTTTGGTCAGCACTTTTACCACCTTAGTACCTGCTTGGCCTTAGTCCTCATGTTCAGAAGTCCTCACTTCCAGTCCTCATGCAATCAAGGATATGTTAGAGTCACTGTAGGAAAGACACTTTTATCATTACTCAAATTTCTTTTTATGTTGGGGATTTTTAAAATTATATATTTCCC
>VMDO01028667.1:11207-23722 GCA_007922755.1 Pedetes capensis
GTTTGCCCCCTGTACCTGCCAGCTGTGTGCCCCGATTGGCTGAACCCCACCATGTGACCCCTCCAGGACCCTATAAAAGCAGGGCTCCTGGACCCCATATCACTCTTCTGATCCTTACCTCTCTGACCATCTCCTGAACCTCATCACCTGGACTAGCGCTCCCTACTCCAGCAAGACCATCTAGCAAGCCGGTGAGATCAAGCCCAGGGGCCCTGAAGAGCCGAAGGCATCTAGCAAGCCACGAAGAGCCTCCCAACTCCTCCCATCCTTGGGAAGGAGGGGGGTAAAGAAGGTGAGCTGCAAGAGTCAAGACCATGGGACCTCAACTGAACACCAGTGGCTGTGGCTATGCCTTTAAGGCTGAGCTGTACCAACACTTAGCCTGCAGCATTCCATGCTGCAGGCATAGAGCCAGCACTTAAAGGAATAGAGCCTTGCTCTATAGGGGCTGCTTGCTCCTTGCTCTCCATAAGAGGAGCACCCCAATAAACCTTCCCTGTCCTTCTTTAACCATCTGAAGGTCTCCCGAGGTCCTTCTTTCCCGACACCGGCCACATTTTATGTTGAGGGTTTGGCCCTAACTTTAGCCGGGCTAGAGCTAAAACCCCGACATTTTTATTTGTCACATCGTTCTCAATTTTGACAAGTTTCCTCAGGAAAAAGCTGAATGCTTCATTTTCAGCAAGAATGTGACCATTCTCTAGTTTCCATGGGATTGAAAATTTTGACTATTATTATGATTGGTTTACACTGAAGATACTGAGAGAAGGATAATGCAAATCAAAAATTTGAGAACAATCCTTATTTTGTTGTTGTTGTTGTTGGGTGCTGTCAAGTGGAGTCCAACTCATAGCAACCCTATGTACTACAGATAAAACACTACCTGACATTGTCCCATGCCCGGTACTATTGTCAGTGTTTCTCTGCTATTCATTGGGTTTTCAATGGCTGATTATTTTGGGAGTGGGCTACCAGGTTCTTCTCCCAGGATATAGCACCCAGTATTCCCAAGTGGTCTCCCAGCCCAGGACTAACCAGGCCAAACCCTGCTTAGCTTCTGAGATCTGAAGAGATCACACAACCAGGGTAGTATGGTGACAGCCTTTAATATTCCTTAAATATGTTGCTTTTAAATAAATCAATCAGATTCCAGCCTTATCATATTCTTCCTGTTTATATCATGGAATGTCTCATAATTCTTAGAGAAGAGGGAATTAATAGACTACTTTGAAAATAAGTTTATATATGTGTGTTGGCTGATGAACAAACATGAAATTACAAATGATAAAACTATGCTGAGAATATCAGAACGATAAAAGAAACTCTTAACCAACATATGTTGTTGTTGTTGTTAGATGCCATTGAATTGTATCCAACTCATAGCTACCCTCATGGGACTTTCAGTGGCTGATTGTTTCAGGATTGCTTCCCAAGGAGACTGCTATGTCCTTCTCCCAGACCAACATATAGCTTGGGATTTTATCTAAGGAGTCATTACTTTCAATGTGAAGGGCTGTTGGACCATATGATACTGATAGTCTGTCCCAGCTCTGGCTTTGCATGCCTAGAAATCCTCTCCATTCTCAGTAATTTCTTCCAAAGTCTTTTTATAATATTAACCCATTAGTTTAATGAAAAAATAAATAGTACCTTTATGTTCAGATAGTACAAATTTAGTTTTAAGAATTCTGTTTTAAATGTTGGATCACATAATTTCCTTTTACAGCTTCTGAGTGATTAAATTTGTATTAGCTATAAAATTTACTCTTAGGAAAATGATTAAATCTATTTAATATTAGAAATATTTCCCGATTATCTTATCTTGCATTAAAGATAATTTCCCACTACATTTTAAATTTGCTTTTATGACCATTTGGCATCTCTTTTCTTTTCTTACTCATTTTTATCACTGACTGGTAGGACCTTGATGTGGTAAGCTTTTTTTTTTAATAAGTGTATCATTGTTGTGTGTTTATGTGTGTATATGTATGTGCAAGAGGGAAAAATGTGGAGACTTTTTCTCTCTTTTAGTTTCCTAAGAAATGTGAATTGCAGTGGGGATGGTAGTTTATACCCTACCCCTTCATCTTATCAGCAGCATATTATATGCAACTCTTTAGCTGAAAATTTAATGTTTAAGTTTTTTTTATGAGGATGAGGTCTCAGAGTTTCTAATTCAGATGTCAGAGGTTGTTGGCAATATCAATAAGAAGCCATCAGCAGGGCCCTTACTCCTAATTCTCATCCTGACATGTTACAAAAATAAGCATGATAATTTTATAGCCCCCTTTTCTGCCTAAAATGTAACTACATTAATCTGAAAGACAGCTGATTTTTCAAGGTCAAAAGTGCTTAGTTACAAATTGATGAGCTATTATGCGTGTCTGTGGTTTCCTTGATGGCACTGTATTAATAATACGCGTGCAGAACAGGCCATAAAAATTCCATTTAAGGCACACTGGGACATTTAATCAGGTTAAAATTCCTGTCAGTTGGCTCCAGGCACGATGTTGTTCTGTCAATGATTAACAAAGTGTGTGGAATATAAAGATACGTGTCTATTACATGAATTCAGATTTCACTGAAATGACCTTTTTTTGTTTTCTGCATCTAGCAAATGTTTCAACTAAAATGCATTACAGTGATATCCATTGTTTTAAATAGCTCCTACTGTCTCCCAGCCTGGATTGTTTTGATTGGAAAATCAGAAGATAATACACTTGTAAAGGTGCTGACATTCTTTCAAAATAGGAAAAAAAGCACTCAGAGATGAAATATTTTTAAAATATGAATAATATTGTAAGCTTTCTTTGGTGATTTAGACAAGCTATGTAATAATGTATGCATTGTGCTTTCAAAAAACCAAGAAAGATTAAACGGGAAAAAATTATGGAAAGGATTCTTCTGATAGCCTCTTGTAGTATACCTTGCAGGTTCAAGAGGAATGCTATTTAAGATATGCAATATCATATAAGAGAAATGAGAATTAGTCTGCACAAGTTTGAGCATGTTATAAAAATAGTCACATTTTTCATATGAAGAAAAGAATGAGCATTCCTAGCCTATGAAAATCTTTTTTGTCCAATAGTGGATGAAAAATAAATTTATAGAAGAACAAGTTTCTAAGAATACTTTTATGTAGCAAGCAAATGGCTAACCATTCAAGTGATAATTATAAAGATGTATAAAAATTATTCTATTTTTAATTGGATACAGTTATATGAAATGAAATTCATAGTTGCCTTTCATATGCATTCATATATCTATGAATATAAAAATATTTGGTAAGCACTACATTATATTGATTCTTTTCAAAAAATAATCTGTCTCAATAACCTTGAATTGCTTTTTCTTTACACTTGCGGAGAGTGTACTTATTTCAGAGAAACAAGTAACAAGTCTTTATTCTCCCTTAAAAATTCAAGTTCTTTTTAGCACAACATCATATACCAATTTTTAAATTTTAAATTATATTTTTTACTTTTAAGTAGTTTTAAGTTTACAAAAAATTGAACAATAACTCCCATATCCTTCCCCCACTAACAGTTTTCCCCATCAATATCTTGCATTGATGTGGTACATTTGTTATACTTGAACCAATATTAATAAGTTAGTGTCAACTAATGTCAATAGCTTACATTAAGGTTCATTCACTCTTTGAGTTGTATAATTCCAAGGGTTTACCAAATGTGGACTATCATACATTCACTATGGTATTATATAAAATAATTTCACTGCCCCAAATGTCCAATGTGCTTCACTTCTTCATCCATTCCCATCCCTGATGGCTAACCTTTGACAACCCCTGATTTTTTTAACTCACTATTTGTTTGCCTTTTCCAGAATATCCTATGCCTGTAATTGAAATTATATAGTGAATGTCTCTTTCAGACTAGTTTCTTGAATTTAACTATATATGTATGTATATGAGGGCTGACATTTAGCTCAATTGGTAGAGCACCTGATCTGCATTCTCTGAGGCCCAGGTTCGATCCCCAGCATTGCACAAATGGGAGAAGGATATGGTAATCTACTCCTGAAAACAATCAGCCATTGAAAACTTGCCGGGAGAGGTGGCACACCCCTGTAATCCTAGCTACTCAGAGGCAGAGGATCCCAAGTTCAAGACCAGAGGCAGTCTGAATAATTTAGTGAGACCCTGCCTAAAAAAGTTTAAAAATGGGCTGAGGGTACAGCTCAGTGGTACAGCATTTGCAAAGTGTGCAAGGCCGATGCCCTAGGTTCAACCCCCAGTCCAGCAAAAACAACCAAAAATCCCTGTGAGGGTCCTTATGACTAGGACCCAACTCAATGGCACTTAACAACATACTCTGCACTTTAATTTCTGTGTTTTGTATAAATTATGCCTGCAGACATAGCACTGTGGCATCCAATCCCAGCAGATCTTCGAAGCTAAACAGTGTCAGGCCTGGTTAGTACTTGCATGGGAGACTGCCTGGGAATACCAGATGTTGTACGCTTAGGAGAAAGACCTGGCAAACCACTCCAAAAATCAGCCCTCCATTAAAAACTCTATGAATAGCAGAGAAGCACTGACAACTGTGTTTCACCTGTAGTGTGTAGGGTTGCTATGAGTTAGACACCGACTCCACGTCACCTAACAACAACAACAACATGTATATGAAACATGTATTTTGGTGATTGGATACTTCATTTATTTTTATGGCTAAATAATATTCTCTAGTATGGATATGTAACACAAGTTTGACCAATAACCTATTAAAGGACAAAACTGGTTGCCTCTAAATTTTGCCAATTATGAGTAAATCTGTTATAAACATTCATTTGCAGATTTTCATGTGGATATTAGTTTTCAGCTCACTTGGATAAATGCCAAGTGACACAATTGCTAGATCTTTATTGAACTATTTTGATCCTTAAGAATAACACATATTTGTTTGAGAAATTTCTTTATTAGTTATACAGAAATGCTAAAGAAAATATAATTTTAAAATTAAATGAGTTCAGATTGATTAAATATTTTTCAAACACTAGAAGCAATTTAGCTTTTCAAATTAATTTTAATTTATGTAAAATGTGTATTGTCAGTCATAAGTACAGAATATCATCTTGTCTGAGGTTATTTCTGTAAAAATTCATGCTTTTATACTTTGTTGTTTAAAACAATGAAAAATATTTAAAGCTTCCAAATCCCAATGAAATTCTATTTAATATTTTACATCTTTAATTAGCAACATATCTCTCAATTAAATTTTATATTCAGTAATATTTTATAAGGTTGATTATGTTTATTGATAAATGATAAATGTTAAGAAATATACTGTACTATGATTTCAAGTTATTGAATTAATTCCTGTATTCAGATATATTAAGCTATCTAAAAATGGTATATGCGGCTCTCATAAAACTTCAGTGGCACACTTATGTTGAGGTGAAAATTGACCAGAAAGTTTAAGTGAAATCTGACCATAAAGTTTAGAAAAATTAAGTACTTCATGAGAAATAATCTTATAAGTTTATAGAAATTAAAAAGAACACAGTTGTTATGTTATTATCAGAAACATTAAATCACATTATTTATAAAATTGTACACATACATGTATAGTGCTATTGAAAATTGTTTACAACTATTGTGTTTACCTAATTAATCTTGTGTTGGGATTTAGCTCAGTTGGTAGATTGGAAATCTGCAGTCTCTGAGGTCCTGAGTTTGATTCCCAGTACTGCAAAAATGGGAGAAGGATTTGGCAATCCACTCCCAAGGCAATACCAAAACAATCAGCCATTGAAAACACTATAAGGGTCATCATGAATCAGATACTACTCAATGGCACCTAACAACAACAATTAATCTAAGCCCCCCCATGTACCTGTCAGTTTGTAGTGCTTTGGTGGCTTGTGGGTTGCTATGATGCTGAAATCTATGCCACCAGTATTTCAGATATGAGCAGGGTCATCCATAGTGGACAGGTTTTAGCTGAGCTTCCAGACTAAGAAAGACTAGGGAGAAGGACCTGGCAGCATACTCTGGAAACACTTAGCCATTGAAAACCCTATGAATAACAGAGCAGCACTGTCAAATATAGTGCAAGAAAATCAGCCTCCCAGGCTGGCTGTCATTCACAAAACAACTGGAGAAGAGTTACTTTATCAAAGGAGAGCTGACCTTAATGAGGGGAGTGGAGTAAAGCCCCTGGAACCTCTATTTCCTGATGTGACACAACCCAAACTGAGAGGAAACATACTAACTGAAACTTGGGCTCAAACATAAAAAGGTCATGTGCATGGCACAGTGTTGCATAGTGTTTCATTCTATTATACATGGGGTCACCAGGAGTCAGCTCCAACTCCGTGGCACATAACAATAAAAATAAAAAACAGTAATTACATGAAGTAGAGACTCTTTACATTTCTTCATTCTTAATATCCATGTTAACTTTCTCCCTTAATATATCTACCAATTGATATAAGCATGTAAGTACAGATTTATACTCTCTATATGTCTGGTCACTAACTGAATTGTAGTAGCTACGTAATATTAGCACTTACCTTTCTCCAGTTTAAGAAATAGTATCTACAAGATACCAAAACAGAGGAATAAAGAAGAATTCATTGTGCATAAAAACTTTCCAGTATTTGTGCTTTAGATTTATCTACTACTCAATCTGTTATTAAGTACAAAGATAAATTGGATCATAAAGTAGAAAATGTTACCAAAAAGTTGGAAAGTACATCATAAAGATAAATAGCAAGACTTCTGAAGCAAAAATTAAGACACTTTCTGTTATTGTTGTCAGGTGTGAGTCGAGTTAGACTCACAGCAACCCTCATAGAGTTTTCAATGTCTAATTATTTTGAGATTGTTGTAGGAGTAGACTGCCATATCCTTCTCCCATTTTTGTGGTGCTGGGGATTGAAACTGGGTCCTCAGAAAGTATAGAGCAGTACTCTAACAACTGAGTTAAATCCCAGAAAGACACTGTCTAGGTAACAAAAATAACAGATAATATTAAAATAACAGTTAATAATACCATGTGCAAGGCATCTCTCTTAGAGCTTCACATGAGTTTTCTTCTCTCTCTCTCTCTCTCTCTCTCTCTCTCTCTCTCTCTCCTCCCTCTCTCTCTTTCTGTCCTTTCTCTCTCTCTTTTATAATTACAGAAATTCCATGTGGTAGTTAAGGCCATTTTCATCATTGGTAGAAGAATCTTGAGATTCAATGAATTGACAAAGATCACTAAGCCAATACATGTGAAAGCTATCTATATTTCAAGAAGGCCAATTCCCATAGCTTTTAACTAATGTATAGTACCCTATATGCTGTACTTTATGACTTATACTCTGCAACATCAGATAGTAGGATACAAGAAGAAGAGACTGGGAGAAATAATGAGGAGAGTAGATTATGATCAGTGCAACTTTAATTAGTCTTCTGTCTCTATGTTACACTTAACTCCTATTGAAGTATGTAAAATATCTGGCTTTGATGAAAGTCATATAGCTAGCTAGTATGTGTGATTTGGGAATATACGCATTTTTGCCAGAATTACAGAGGCCTGAAATATGATTTTAACAATGAGACTGTGGAAGTAGTGATAATAGTTTTTTAAACATAGAGTAGGTATAATGAATAAAAACAATTTCCTCCTTCCTTCCTTCCATAAACATTGATTGAATATGTTTCTACTACATGATAGGCAAAAGCTGGACATTGAGTAAGGGAAACAGGGGAAAAATTGATGCTTTTGAATTATGGTGTTGGGGACAAATATGGAATATATCACAGACTTCCAAAAGAACCAACAGATCTATCCTAGAAGAAGTGCAGACAGAGTGCTCCTTGGAAGCAAGGATGGCTAGACTGTGTCTTAAGTATGTTGGACATGTTGTCAGGAGGGACCAATCCTTGGAGAAGGACATCATATTTGGGAGAGTAGTGGGGCAGTGTAAAAAAGGAAGACACTCAAATAGATGAATTGACACAGTGGCTATAATAAAGGGCTTAAGCATAAAAAAGACTGAGTCCATGGCATGGTGTCAGGAAGTGTTTTGTCCTATTTCTCATAGGGCCTCAACTAGTTGGACCTAACTCAGTAACACTTAACACCATTATACATACAACACAAGGGTGAATAGTACACAGCTAACACTCTTGAAGATTGCCTAGTATAAGAAGAAAGAAATATAGGCAAAAGTATCTATTATGTTTGTTAAGAGATAGAATGACATCTTCAACATAGAGTGACATGCTGAACGCAAGAAGTGCATGTGATTTCCTGTGGAGTAGAAGAAGACCTGAGAGAAGATGAATTTTGAGCTGAGAACTTTGAGCTGAGAAGATGTAAGTGCAGAGGAAAGGGCATTTGAAATAAAGTTGAATGAGCAACAAAAGCACAGTAGAGCTTATGGACAGTGTAAGAATGATGGACACTTAATGCTAACTAGAATGAGAGATTCTGTTGATGGACAGTAGAATTTGGAGTTGGAAAAACAGTTTGAGACTACATTTCAAGTATTTCATAGTTCAATTTATAACTAGAATTACAAGAAAGTACAAATATGTTATAAAGCCAGGCATGGTGGCACACACCTTGAACCACCGTGACTCCTGAGGCTGAGCCAGGAGGACCTTAAATTGGAGGCAAGAGGCAGCCTGCATAATGTGACAAGACCCTATCTCCAAATAAAGAAATAAATAATGAGCTGAGGTACGGCCCAGTGGTAGAGCACTTGTAAAGTATATGCGAGGCCCTCGGTTCCACCCCCAAGTACTGTGAAAAAAATAAAACATAAAAATCTTATAGAACATAGTCCTGCGCTGGGTGGGGTGGTGCACATCTGTAATCCCAGTGGCTCAGGAGGTGGAGGTAGGAGGATTGCAAATTCAAGACCAGAGGCAGTCTGAGTAATTTAGCAAGACCCTGTCTCAAAAAGTAAAAAAAGGGCTGGGGGCGCAGCTCAGTGGCCCAGCACTTGCAGAGCATGCAGGCACAAGGCCCCGGGTCCAACCCTCAGTACCACCAAAAACAAACAAACAAACAAATAAACAAACAAAACTAGAAGTTATTTGGAAGAGGGATTGTAACGGACACAAGCTGTGATGGTTAATTTTGATGGTCAACTTGATGAGACTGAAAATTACCTAGGAGATTAGTAAAGCATACCTGTGGGTGTATCTATGAGGGCATTTCCAGAGATCATTAACTAAGGGGGAGTTGTTGCTGCTGTTGTTAGGTACTGTTGAGTCAGATCTGACTCATATGTGCAACAACCCTATGTACAACCCTATGTACAACAGGACAAAACAATTGCTGGCACTGTGTGATGCCCTGACACTTTGTTAGGGCTGCTCTGCTATTTGTAGTTTTCAGTACCTGACTGTTTCAGAATATCTTGGGGAGTGCAGTCCTTGTCCCATTTTTGTGGTACTGGGGATTGAATCCAGATCCCCAGAGCACATAGAGCAGCACTCTAAGGGGGAAAGACTCACTCTAAATGTTAAGGGCTGTTACTCATAGACTGGAAGTCTGAATGGAGTAAAGGGAAAAGGAGAAAACACAGTGGTCCAGGTACTCTTTTTGCTTCTTGGCTGCCATGAAGTAAACTTCTCTGCTCTGTCTCACCCTCCCTGCCATGATGGCAGAAACTTCTGAAACCATGAGCCAAAATAAATTTTTCCTTCCTTGTTTTGCCTGGATATTTGACCATAGTGATATAAACTAATACAGGAGCTGGCTACTGAATAACAATTAGAAGACAATTGGGTGATTGAAGAAAGAAACTTGATATTTTGCAAGTCAGTGGATGTGAGGAACAGAGAAAATACTGAATTTTGAAACAAAATGTATAAGAAATGTGGTGGTATAGATTGAACTTAGCTTTTGTTCTCAGGCTACTTAACCTGAATTAGTATTATGTAAAGGTCTAACACTCTCTGTTTTTGTTGTTGTTAGTTGCCATTGAGTTCATAGGGTCATAGCAACTCTCATAGGGCTTTCAATGGCTGAATGTTTTTTGGGATTGCTTTGGAAGGGGATTGCCACATCCTTCTGTAATATTCATTATTGGTCTAAATTTAATATTTTCATTAGATTTAAAAACTCACATTATAATATGTAGGACTCAGCATAATATTCAGATATAATACTGCTTTATATAATTTGTTTATTATTGCCTGCATTAAGTTTAAAACTTATTTAAACATAAGAGAATAAAATCATTTTACTGCCTTGATAGTAAAAATAATATTATCCACATATACTGATTGCTTCTAAAATATGAGACTCTATTGTAAGCTTTTCCAGTAATTATTACACCTGTCTTGCAAGTAAAGAAAGCAAAGCTCAGAGAAGGTATATACGTTGATTAAGGAGTCATTGTGAGTTTTCCTTCAGAACAGTGTTTCAAATTAAGTCTATAGGCTTGAAAGCTCAGGCTCTTTAAAACTAGGTGATATGTTTTCCCTCAAATATTCTGATGGATTAATACTAATAACAATGACTTTGTTGTTAGAGATATTTAATTGATTTTCTATTTTTTGTTAGCAAGCCATGCTTTGCCTTCATTAATCTAATGCATAATCTCCTCAGAAGAATATTTGATATCACATTAGTAATGACTGAAATGTCTTTGTTGCATTAATATTGACAATAATTTTCTTGAAAGCAGAAGTAAAATTCTTTTGTTTACCTTCACCCATAGCTGTGAAAACTCACTTCTAAAAGCTGTGTCTAGACTTGTATAATTTGACTGTTTTCAGAAAATGGTACTCCACTAATTATTTTCTTCAGCTATGAGAGAAAATTGTATGGTGTTGTATACCAATTACACGTTTTTAATACTAATGTTAGATTATTTAAAGAGAAAAAAACTCTATTCATTATTTTCAGTATTTTGTAAGCTCAACAAAATGACTTTTCTCTCATTTAGTAATGTAACTTTCTCAAATGCCCTTTATTTCTCAAACTGTTACATATTCATTTGTTCCACTGGCAAATACATGCATTGTCAAAGTTCAACTACTATTTAATGGCATTTTCACTTTAAGCTATCCCTATTTTCAGTCTTTGAGAGAATTTTTTAAAAATATTTTTGAGTCTAATAGGTCAATAATTTATAAAAGGAACAAAAAGTACTTTGTGTAATTTATTTAAAGGTCTGTGCAGGAAATGTCATGGTAAATTTTAGACAATTATTTTGTTCAACAAAATACAACTTTAACTTATGTTCGGCTACATTTCCAACTGAACATTCATGTTAGGTGCCATTAATCTTCTAAAATAATTTGAAGATGGCTTGATGTCTTTTATCGATAGTAATTATTGGTATTAGTAATTCCAACATGTATTTATAAGTGTATTAATTAAAAACTTGGGGAAGTAGTGTGATGGAGAGTAGTGTAATTGATAGCATAGAATGTCATTTAATATTAATTAGTATATATTTCAAGGAACTTTAGTGAGTAGACTCCTGACTGTATTCCTCTTTATTTTCTTTTCACATGTATATTTAACACATTTCTCATTGCTCCATCACTTAGATAAACATTTCTAACACAAAATCTCTATGATGTAGGTTAGGAGTAATGAAGATTGAGATCATACACTTTCAAATAGCTGTTTGCTAAAAGCAGCAAGACAATGAGGAGGAATAGACTAACTGACCTCACAGAAGGATTTTCATTCTTTTTATTTTATCAACGTGTAAAAGTGTGTTAAAAAGAGCATGTTTATGTGGAGAAGGTAGCAGGCAGGAAATATTCAGTTTCAATTCTGTCTATTCCCTAGATTATAGTGATTCTATTTTCCATTATGTTTCTTATAATTCTTCTCTTAACTTATTGAACATTTATTACATGCAGAGAAAAATTTTTGTCACTTAAAAAGTATTCCTAGTTACGTAAACAAATTTATTACAAAAATTAGAGAAACATGGTTACTGATAATTAATTTTCAGAAATTGTTCTTTAAGACTTATAATGCCCTATAACCTATAAATTACTGTTTCAACACCTATAAGTAATGTATAAATTAATTAAAAGTACCAAAATAGTTTTTGCCTGCAGTCATACCACTATGGTGCCCAATCCAGTCAGATCTCAGAAGCTAAGCAGAATCAGGCCTGGTTAGTACTTAGAAGGGAGACTGCCTGGGAACACCAGGTACTGTAGGCTTGGGAGATGGATCAGGCAATCCACTCCCCCCACCAAAAAAAAAAAAAAAAAAAAAAAAAAAAAAAAAATCAGCCACTGAAAACCCTATGAATAGCAGAGAAGCACCAGTAGTACTGTTTGCCTGTTGTACATAGGGTTGCTATGAGTCGGACACCAACTCAACAGCACCTAACAACACCTGTACAACAACAACACGAACAAACAGATTTTGGTGATATTTTCATGACTATTCTTAAGAAAGATAAAAAAGTATTTTAATTATTGTCATATTCTTGAGAATATTCATTATTTTAAAACACTATGATAAAATCATGATCAAAATTGCTAAAAAGTCAACAAAGATAAATTTATAATGTCAATG